>JALLAZ010000439.1:0-15438 GCA_036939755.1 Stephanodiscus triporus
CAGGAAGAACTTAGACGTAAGAATTCCTACGTGAAATGTTGATCTACATAACCGCCCCCCCCTCCACCCAGCAAAAATCACCCCCCAGTGTCACGTCTTCACCTCTTGCCGTGTCGTTGCCTCACATCGCACCCGCTTTGTTTGTTCGTTCATCCGCTCCTTTGTTCATCTGGTTGGTTGTTGCGTTGTCTCTCTGCCCCTTGTTGTTGTATCCCGTCACGTCGCGTCGCCACGCCACATCGTTCGCTGCATCTCCTCTCACGTCGTCCCTCTAGTCTCGTTGTCATTGCTTCTCATCTCGCCTTGTCATTATTATCGCCCCCCCTGATGCATTAGTCATGCCCACTGTGTTTGATTGTTGAGTCGTTGCATTGCATCTCATTGTCATGGTGTCATAAGTTACTTGTCGTTGACCTCACCTCTTGATGCACGACGTTGACGTCGATGCCCTCCTCGTCGCTCATCTTCCGCCGTGGCCCAGCGCCGCCACTATCTACCTTCAATGGCCACCCAACATGCCTCCCCAAATGCCATCACGCTGCCGCCATCTCCCAAAGCCACCACTGCGTCGCCATGATTATTTGATTGTTGCATAATATCATAGTACCATTAGTAGTTTTTTGCCGACATGTGCAAACATGTCGGGTGACGGCCGACACGACGTACGACATCGACACGGCATCTGAGGAGCCAACACGGCTCGATGTTGCTGACATGGTCTGTGTCGGCTCCGACATGTCAGCGTGACATGTCGGCGTGTGTGTTGTTTTTGGGCGGAAAATCCCCAACACGACACCGACATTACCAGCCAAGGTAACATCATGCCGGGCACTGATTCACACCTTCCTATGTCATCTATGGTAGCCCCATGAGTTCAAACCAGGTGACCAAAGTTGGGTTTTACAGTGCCATGGTTTGTTCCCTTGTTTGGGTTGGCAAACCAAGCCCTTTCATCTGAGACTGATACAGTCATCGATTGACAAATATGATGAAACAGCAATTTCAATCTCTTTATCAGCCCAGACCTTGGACGATAGATATCTTGTCCATGTATTGGAGATTTGAATTCATATGACATTAATACCAGAGTCTATCCAAAGCTTCTGGCTTCTGCAGCATGAAGATAAATCAGGGTATATAATTGAGAAACAAATTTTGCCCCAAATTGATTTTCAGCTGCTGCGTATCCATGGGATGCAGCATTTTATTCCCATATTAACATAGTGATGTAAGAACTCACTTTTCTAATGTTTTTATACATGGCCCATGGTAATTTTCACCCTCAGTTTTCACTTACATGGGTTGTGTCAAGAAACAGTTGCCCCTATTTGATTACCACCACTGCCCAGCACATACTCAGCAACAAGAGGCAGGTGGGCTCACCACCCACATCACTCTGGTTTCATTTGTTAATGGTCTATCATCAAGCACACATGTGTCATTTCTCCAGGGGGAACAAATGCAAATACTTTGAGAAAAAAATAGAAAGTTTACTGTTCTTTGTGCATTGAACAGCTCCCTCACCACCTAGGTAAGAAAATGACTACATCAAATAATCTTAAATGTTTAAGATTGGCAGTTTTTAGGGCTCTGTCTCTAGTATCAAAACAAACCAGGTGGTGGTGGCGGCTGCTGTTGAATAGGTTGTGAGGTTGCGGTTGAGGTTACCGTTCCTGCATCCCCACTTAGCAAAGCAAGTGCATCGTTATGGATTTGGAAGGGGAAACCCAACTCCAGTGCCTCCAGTAGTGCTGGATAAATGTTGTTCCCTTTTCTGCTTTCCTCTCCGTGTATTTCTCTCCATAGCACATCATCAACTGGGACTAGAGATATTGAATGTGCAAAATTTGCCACCACACCTCCCGGTGATCCATATAAACTTGTCCTCGCAGTTCCTGTCACTAAAATATGAACTCCCTTGCCGTCCGCAGTATCCTGGGCAACCACTCCTCGCACCACGAATGCCGTCCCAGCCAAACTGCAAATCTGAGCTGCAATATCTACCCTTCCAGTTACGACCGAGTGTGCTCCGCCGATGCTCACTGACTTCTGGGCTTTCAAAGTGTAGTATCGAATGAGGTCGCCAAGTGGCGCGTCGGGTGATGTGCCATCAAAATGTGAATAATACTTGGTAATAAAATGTCGCGCGGCAGGTACTGCAAGTGATGACTTTGGCTGACCGCTGATACATTCTGGCCGTTCATAACGTGGGACTGTTATGAAGAGTGAATCGGATTGCGGCAGTTGAATCTGTGAGATTTTGGAAGGCAGTGAAGGCCTATCATGAACTAAATGTGATTGAGAAGGCGGCAATATCTCTGGCGAATCATCAAGGTTCATGTGCGAAGGATCAGGGGCGCTTGGTACTGAATGATATTGGCTCTGGTGCTGACCTATTCCTTGGAACGGTTGTCTAGGTGGCGCACCAAGCCCAGGTGGTGGCAGGGATGATGGCAAGGGATGATAAGTGTGTTGGGGCTCTTTAGAAGAGTCTCTGATGGCTCTCCTCCCACAATCTGCTAGATCATTGTTATCATTGTGTTGCTGTCCCTTGCCATTTCCATAGAAGTCACGACCACCACATTCCTCAGACAAATTACCAGTAGATTCGCCATTCTCTTTCCCGTCACCTCTTCCGCAATTGCCTCCTTTTTCGTCAAGAGACCCGCTGCTACTATCAATGCACTCAGATTCCCCATTTTCTGGATTTTCATCTAGACTCGATGAATAGTTTAGCTTCTTTTTCTCCTGTTTACGTTTCTTCTTCCGTTCCCTGAAAATATCTAAGATACGCCGACGATCTTCAGATCCAAACGACGGCTGCCAGGGATAACGCATCGACGTTAATCGAAAGATATGTGTTGGTACGAACATTTCGTTGCTTGCTGCACATTTAATACGGCATATGAGTCTCACCAGTTTGTCTCCCGTGTCAGGTAGTTTCCAAAGTAATTTGCCCTTCTTGTTGATGCGGGGAGGGAGCACACCGCTGTTCAACAAAAATGTATCCACGATCACAGTATCGTCGCGAAGGATATCCACCTCCCAGGAAGGACCATCTTTAGCATTCTTTTCGACGGGTCGGGGCTCGGAAACAGTGTGGCGACCTTCCATTATTGCTTTTTTGCGGCGAGAGAAGGAGGCGGCAGGGTGAGTTGTGGTGTGGAGTTGGAAGACATGTGCAAGATGTCCTGTCCGCCGCCTTCTTTGTGTTCGTGTTCGTACACCCGAGGAGACTCGGCCGACGAAGTATCGTAGAGGAGAGACGGAGATAGTGAAGTCTCTTCCGCCTTCCGCCATGTTTTTGTGAATCGTACCTCGCATCCTTGCCACCCCACTGTCGGCAGTGTCCAGCCACAGAACTACACATGTAAACACGAACGAATTGGGGCGGAGAAATTTGCTCTATGAAGTGACATCATGATGACACTTGACGCAAAAAAAATCGTCAACGGAACAAGTCCTTTCGAAGAGGTGGAAGAAGCGGAGCGGAGTGTGCAAAATTATCTAGAAACATTCCTCACCGAAACGCCCTCCAACGCAGAAAGTGGAAAATCTTTTCAGCGCGTTGTTTGCTGCAATTCATCCAGATCATTTTACTGCGAAGAATGTTGTCGTCTACTTGTTCCAGACGACTCGCTTCCAATTCCAATATCTCGCCGGAAGAAGGAAACTAGCGAGAAGATGTTTCAACATTCGGGGGGGGAGGGTAGACCATTAAGACTACCGTTCAACGTACATGTCATCTTAGATGATCGTAGAAAATCGGCAACCGGTCTACACGCTGTGGCCTTGTTGAATAAAACAGGCCCCAACGAAGATCGTGATGATTCTCCAACAGATTCCCTTGCAGACCATTCTTGTTCAATACTATCTAATGATTCCTTCGATATGGGATCGGTGAAACTTTTTGATTTGGCAACAGATGATATTCCTCGTTATATAGATGATGCTTCCACATTCCTACTCTTCCCCTCGCCCGGAGAATCTGTACCACTGGAGTCAGTCGCTTCCAAAGTTCGGACATTGGTGGTACTTGATTGTAAATGGACAAGCAGTGGCAATTCTCGAAAAAATAAGGGATTGTCATCGTTGCAAAAGGTTCATCTTTCATCGCCACCCAAACAAAGCTACTATTGGCGTTGGCACAATGCTGGTCGTGGCATGCTAAGCACAATTGAAGCAATCTACTTTGCAGCATATGAAGCATCGCAGATTAAGTACCAACTTCTACTGGATGCAGGGAGTATTACACAATCGGATTCCAATGACCATATGATTGATCAAAACAACCTGATTCATTTGCTTTGGTTGTTTGGTCATCAGAGAGCAGCTACGATAAAATCAGCTCAGAAGAATGGTGTTCCAGCTCCATGTACTGGTGAAGGAAAAGAATTGCAAAGAGCTTTGAGAAAGCAGAAAGGAACATGGCGCCAATTACGACACAAAGAGGATGAAAGGCGATTGAAGGAGAAAATTAATGTTAAGGAGGCAAAAAAACAGCCTTTCAATGCAATTATGTAATAAGTCAAAGCTACTCTAAGTATGGCTTTCTTCTTGCAGCCGCCATTTTAAGTAATGATTGGAATAGAACCACTCCTTGTTTATCATACCTTGCGACATGATACTCTCCCCCCTCTCCCTAGCTGTGCATTGTGTCTGTGGTGTCGCATCTTAAATTACTGCAAAGACCTTATGCAGATAGGTCTAAAAATGGCGACAACGCAATCTTCCACTGGAAAGTTATGCATCTTTTCTCTAGCGCTTCTCATTCTTCCAGCGGAATTCGAGATCTCTGTAACCGGCCGATATCATCCGGAAAGGGAACTTTTCTCACAACTTTAGATACGTACGCCACGATTGACTTGCCAACAGATGCCCCGTCATCCCCGACCATCCAATCTAACAATGAATCTATGTTGTCTGAAAAAAAATCGTCAGGGGTAAGGTATCGAATGTTTGACACGGTGATAATGACCACATTTGCAACACCAACAAAAATCTCACCATTATATCCAGATATGGCATCGACGAAAAAGTCAATCCAGCCTACAACTCCACGATGGAGCATTGGGACATCAACTGACTTTTTTCCCACCTTCCACGAAGAATAGCTGGAGGGTGCTGACGTAGACAGCCTATAGTTAATTTCTGGCACATGCACCGTTTCCATTTTTGCCCTGAGTGTCGATATCTTTTCGTCGCTCTCGCCCACCACCGCCGCTAACGCAGCAACCTCCAATGCGGAGCGCAGATCATCCCTTCTGCGTAAAGCCTCCAAGCCCCCCGTTACCATCCCTGTGATCACGTCGGTAGATGCGCATAGCTCTCTGCCCCCTTCGCCATCATCACCGGGCTTCAAGCTAGCCTGCAACGCCTCCATTCTACGCACCCAATTTTCCCGCATTAGTCTTTCCTCGTCGAGCGCTGCCTGTCGATTTTCCTCGATTGAAGTAACCATCAGCGCGATCGTCGAGCGCATCTCTTCCAATAACTCCTCGTTGTTAACAGGTGGATCAGGTTTCTCCTGCTGTGATAAAGTTTGCTTGATGCTCTCCACGAGTCCGTAGAGATCGGATTCACGTGCTGTGAATGGGGGAACATCTAGACTTTTCTCAGCATTCTTTGATGGCGGTATTAATTCATTTGATATTGTGCCCTCATCAAGCTTGAGATAAGATAACTGACATGTATGGTTACCTTCGGTCCCTGTTGTCTTTATTCCGTTAACCAATGTCTCCAACAATTTATTGTTCGCGTTGAGAAAAAGGGCAGCTTTCTGTGCATCTCCCGACGGTTCCTCTTCGCTCAACAACCAACGAAGTTCTTCCATAGCCAGCGAGAACAAAGTCGTCACATCGCGCATATTCATATCCTTGAAGTATTTTCGACCTCCCAGGATAGCCCTGAGTGATGTCAATCGAGCCTGCAGGTTCAACTCATCAATGGGTGTGGCGATTCTCGAGGTGTCGCGCTCCAACCTTAAGACAAACGAGCTGAATACCACAGACAATTCGTCTATTTCCTTCTTTGTCTTGTCCAATTCGATCTCGCGTTGTTCTAGTAGCGATTGGACAAGTGCCACGGACCGTAGCTCGTCATCGTCGGTCGCGACGGGCGGCATTTGATCGGATGCTTCCAATTCTTGTCGAATGCGATCCAAGTCCTCTTGAGTAGGCGGGACGTAGATCGTATGTCTTTCGACTTTGGGAGGGGGTGGGATCTTATTTTTCTTCGTATCGTTCGGTTTGTGCGACGGAATACTGACAGATTGCATGGCCGGGGTTGGAGGTCGAAACAAAACCGCGGAGGCAACGAACAAATGCGCAAGAATGACGGTGGCTATGGACATAAGAGCGACGGCGAGGATGAAGGATACAATCAGAATGAATGCTGTCTTGATTGGCGTTGCTCTGAATTCTCTCGGAAGCACCTCATTGCGACCGTTGTTGTTCGTGGAAGACGCCATGGTTTAAAGAGTGCCGTAGATTGAGATGACGTAAAAAGTGTTAGTCTGGGTTGGTGGGCAAAAGGGGGGGAATTTGAGGGCGCGCCAACCTTTTTTTTGCGCATCCCCAGCATTCTTCACCAATCCATTGCCTTCCTGTTGCCTTCCAAGAGAGAGGACTCCATCCCCCAGACGAACGTTAAACCAACAAGACAATGGCACGCCGTTACGATTCCTCCACGACCACATTCTCCCCCGAGGGCCGTCTCCATCAGGTGGAGTACGCCATCGAGGCCATAAATAACGCCGGCACGAGCGTGGGGATATTGGCAAAGAACGGCGTAGTCATGGCGTCGGAGAAGAAGATTACCAGCGGTCTATTGGCGCAGGCGCGGGTGAGTGGTCCTGCGCTTTCTTAATAATTGCTTGATATTGCACCTACAGAGTCAATCATGAGAGACCGATCAATAATTGCTTTCGTGCTGCTCTGCGTTACGACATGTTTACCGACATTTTTGTGTCTGCCGAATACACGCAGACGTCGGAGAAGACATACAAACTCTGCGCCCATGCGGCCTGTTCCGTCGCCGGCCTCACCGCAGACGCGAACATCCTAATCGACCAGGCCCGCCTCCGCGCGGCGCGCTACGCCTACCAATATCAGGAACCCATACCCATCGAGAACCTCGTCGAGCACGTGTGCAACTACAAGCAGGCGTACACCCAATACGGCGGATTGCGTCCGTTCGGCGTTGCTTTCCTCTTCGCTGGATACGACGAGGCCCACGGATTCCAACTTTACCAGAGCGATCCCAGCGGGAATTACAGCGGATGGAAAGCCACGGTGATAGGCGCGAATAATCAGGCGGGGAAGAGTCTGTTAAAGACCGAGTATGGGGTTTCGAAGAAAGACGGGGATGGAGACGAGATGAAGACGGATGACGCGCCCCTTTCGGACGTGATAGAAATGCCAGACGTCGCTGAGGCCTGTCGTCTTGCCGTGAAAGTGTTGAATAAAACCATGGATGGGGCTGTGGCATCGGCGGAGAAGTTGGAGTTGTTCACAATGAGTTTGGATGAGGCTGGGAATTGCGTTCACAAGATTTTGACTGAAGCCGAGGCAAAGGCTGTTATTGCAGAGGTGGATGCTGAGGCTGCTTCGGCGGGTGATACCTAAATTTTTATAATGGGTGGTTTGGGCTGGCGAATGGTGAGACGCGGATGAGCCCAACGAGTTAACCTAACGGGGCGGTTCATATCTATTGTGGCAGATACACTGACGTGCAAAAGGTATAAGCTACGGTTAAGAATGATTTTCAAAGTAATTATTATTTTCTCTAGAGGAATATTGGTTTAAGTATTCATTTATTTCAATTCTCCGCATTCGTCAGGATTCGTCGACGCGAACCACTCCCTCGGACGATCAGGCCACCCCCTTCTTCTCGTCTGTTCGTCATCGTCATCGCCGCCATCATCTTCGACATCACCCCTCCTCGCCTCCGCCACGGGGAAGTAAATCACGCTGCAGTCGTTGAACGCCATCTCCAAATGACGCAGTGTATCATTCGTCATCACGTCGCCGCCTCCGCCGCGTTTCTTGCTCGCGTTGCCGACGACATCAATGGGGATCTCCCTGGCAAAGGGAGCGACGACGAAAACGCCGTTCGTACCGTCGGTCCGTTCCCGAGAGGGTATCGTGCGCTCCTCGTAGTCGCGGAAGCTGTTGCCGAATATTACCATGGAGCCGTCGTTGGCGCTGCCATCGTCGGCGTTGACTGAGTGGGTCGAATTATTGGTATCGTTCGACGACGAGCCGCTTTCGGACGATGCGGGGGTGAAGATACGGTACCAGTGAGCCCATAGGACGTTGCTATAAAGTCGCATGGGGCAATGCGGCATGTAAAAAAGGGTGCAGCGGGGAAGTGACACAGCTGTAGACGACGACGATGATGGAAACGATACGTTGAAGATATTTGACTGATGTTGCCGACATCGCGCAGATTCTATTCCTAACGTTCGTTTTCCCATGTCGTTATATTCAAGAACGTGCACGTGGAATGCAATATCCAATAATTCCCTCTCGATCGGGAGGATGCAGGGATCGTAGTAATGGACGGGGACGCGTTTTTGATCATCTTGGAATGATTCCAATCCATCCCGCCGATATTCGGCGTCGGATCTGCCGTCGGATCGATCGTCGTACATCGACGAGTCCGAGGCGGCGCACCTTCGCAGTAGCAGCAAGCAAGCCAGCTGCAGCATGGGCGACCGGAATCGCTCCGTCGAGAAGTTTCCTATGCCGTACGCGACTATGTCGCTAAGGCGCAACCCGCGAGATTCGGCGTGTGCATTCGCGGCGTCGGTATCAGCATCCCCCGTCGCGCGATGGACGTCCCGGCGAGAGGTGGACGACGACGAGACGGCCTCGTTCAACGACGTTATCAGGCGATGGGCGAATCCATTTCCCGCGCGAAGCTGACCCTCCCGAGCGCGCAGGCATTCAAATGTATCGCGCTTTATTCGTTCGCTCCAGTCTTCTTCGTCGCATCTGCTCCCGCCGACTGATGTGGACGCCCGGCTTCCGTAGAGACCCCCGTCGCTGCCTCCACCCACGCGATTCCCTGTGCGCGCTGCCCCGTTTGCGATGTGTCGACGATTCCGGGGCTTGGAGCTGCTTTTCCCTCGCACGAACGTCCATTCTTCTGCCATGCTCAGGCTAGATGCTCATAGGTTCGCTCTTAGGAGTGGGGGCCGGCCACAGCGACGGACGCGTGGTCATTTTTTCCCGCGTACGTAGAAACATACTAAGAGAATAAACGCGGGAAGAGAACAGCGCCACAGGCTAGGGCGGCGACAAACCGGACAATCCTTTTGCTCGTCCCGTTTCATTCTCTCTCCTCTCCTCCTTCCTCCTGCCTCCGCTATCCACTCCGCTTCCGCAAGTCTCGGACACCACTTGCCATCAACATATCATCTCCGCACTGCCATTCATCATGCCCACAAAAAGTAAGAGTGTGATCAACGGAACGACGGTGGACATCAGTAATCTCGCACGAGAGATTCAAGCCGATGTCGCCAAGTACAGTTTGTACAAGGCCGAGGATGGGATGAAAAAGCGCGCCATTCACGCGAGTAAGTGACTACTCTTCGTGTCTTCATCTCTAGGCGCTGTGCCGACTCAGAGAAATTAACGTCTCTCCCGTGCTAACTCAATGAAAAGGCAAGGACTATAGTGAATTTCGAAATTTTGTATCGGTATCGCAGTTGAAACCCATGTCAGGAAGCGACGTCTCAAGTCTATTCAATGGGGCAAATGCATCAGTTGTGAGAGGATCTTTTGGTGCAACTGGGACGATTCGAGGAGGGCATGCCGCCATTGGAGGGTTCGATGAAATCGTCCAGATGCGAAAAGATGCGTCAAATCCATCGAAGTCCGTGGCAAACGTAGACAAGCATCTAGAGTCACTTTCGTTGGGATGTACGCGATCAGATTTTGCGAATGGAGGGACAGCGATGGTAAACGCGAAGAAATCATCGAGATCGGCTTATGACTTTTTGAGGGAATGGAAGCGCTACTGCACATCTGCAAAAGCTACGCTGTCATTCCTGACCAAGATTGACTCCAGTAGACCGTTCGAAGATCAGCTCATACTCCGACCCGATGTGATCTGCAAGGAGTATTTCTCAGCTGACATTGATAGTGACATATTGGGTGACATTGTTGAGGCGCTGCATCTTCTGATAGAAACGCATGTAACCCCATCGGTTATTGCGAATACATCCGGACCAGCATCAATGGATGACGATGAAAATGTCAGCTGCCACGTGGCTACCGGGACGGCTAAAATACTGCCCTCTGAGACCAGCGTTTCGCTGTTCACTCACAATTGGTTGGAAGCCATCTCGTCTTGCGGTAGGTTTGAGCTGAGTATATCATTTTTGATGCCGGATCAACGATTGAAACTGAAAGAGGTTTGCAGTTTCATCGAAAAGTCACACGAAGACAATGCTGCCGTTGACGAGCTCTTGCGGAGATATTATAAGACTTTATAACTATTGCACGCTAGAGCAATAGTAAATTAGAAAAATGTTGAACATAGAGAGTAGATAATGATAATGGGTATCAGAACACAGAGGTGACGATTGCGTTCTTTCGTTAATTTAGTATTCTCGAATACACACTAAGAAATTACTTTTGGTGCCCATCACCCAACAAACATTCAGCCCCCATGTATACACAAAATGAGACAATTTTGTGTCCGATAAATCGACTCGAGATAGTCTCTATAATTGAGTAAAAGTCGCAATCTGCGAATAATCTTAATCGATGATAGGCATATCAAGTGAACTTCTTCACAACTGGCAAAATTGCCTCCTCAAAGTCCAATTCTGACATATCAGTGGCGTTTATGTGGATCCCTACGCCAACGAGCGCGGATTTGAGAGCCTCTTTCGACCCAGAGTAAAGCATCTTCGGTCTGACGGGGGCTGTATCGGGGTTCCAGGTGATGAAGACAATCTTTGACGTGGGGCGGCCATCAGACGTTTCGAATTCAATATCAATCAGACCATAGCGGCAGTCGTTTTCAGGGAGGTCCTGAACAAAATCATCATAGGTCTTGTCCCGGTCGCCTGTTTTTTCAATCTCAATCGTCTTCCTATTTTTGATTTCATAGATGAAGTAACGGAGCTTGTACGGCTCTTGCTGCAATTTGAACTTGCTGAATGAAGTGGTAACTTCGCTGGAAACTTCCACACCGGTAGACTGAAAGAAATGCGGACACAGACAAATGAGGAGAGGTTCGCTAAAATAAGAAATGCCAGAAAGATCAATAGAAATGACCGAACGGCCGAGTTATGGCACATCAAAAAGTGTCACCAATCGTTTCAGGGCGCGATGAAGACTTCGCCATGGTCGGGATCTGAGGAGTATTCTCACGCCCCGTAAAGAAGCGACATCGCTCTTTCACTGATCAAACGGTTACATCCCAATCAGTCGTATATATTAATAGCTTCTCGATAGTATTGGCAACCGCAGGAGCCGCCGCTCGAGGCGCAACGCGCCGCAAAATGCCAGGCAAAAAAATAACGGACGCAATGGAAATATTCCTTCCCCCTTCACAAAAAAAAAAAAATAGAAAATAGCGAAACTCATGATACGCAATTAACTCTCGATGAGTTTCTGTAAGTCCGGAATGTGGGGGGGCGGCGTTCTCACCATGGCTAAAAATAATATGATGTGGATTAGATATTATGGATAATTATTGTGGGCGAAAATAAACCGAGCGCATTTGTGGGGCTCTAAGAGACCAACGAACTTAAGAGAAGTCCAAAATTTTGCTATTCCGGTAGATAGAGTATGTACATACCATAAGACAGAAGTAAGATACATAGAGTACTCTATGATTTATCGTACCATACTTAATGGCGGGAACGACGACGGAGATACGGAAACCGTGTACCATACCATACACACATACCGATCGAGGAAGGAGGAATACGAAGAGCTCCCGGCATCGCCAGTTCAACACGTCGCTCACAAGTGAAACGATGAAGGCTGTCTTTCTCACTTTGCTTTCACTGAAGCTGGAGGGAGTGGCAAGTTTCGTTAGTCCTCAACCCAGGCAATCGATTCCGCACTTCGCCAAGATGTCCATGTCGGCTACGAGTACCGACACCAGTAGTTGGTTGGGGCTGCAGGCCGAGGCGGCCAAGACTGCTGTGGGTGCGGCCTTGAATTCGGAACAGGAATCTAGGGTCCGAGGTACCGGTGCACCGTTTGTGCAGAACAAGTTGCGTCTCTTCGGAAGTACCGAAAGGCCGAGGCTTACCCTTTACCGCGATCATGCCGGGTGGTGTCCATACTGTCAAAAGACAATGCTCCTTATAGAGGAGAAGCAACTCCCCATTAATATAGAACTCGTCCCCATGAGAAGTTACGGTGATAAGCCGGAATCTTTCCTTCGTATGGTACCTTCTGGCCTGCTTCCAGCATTGCTTGTGGAAAAGAATGATGGGACAACGCAAGTTATTACTGAGAGCCAAGTGATTATGGAATACCTTGATCTGTTGCATCCTGTGGATGAGGGTTTCAGACAAATGTTGCCAGCGGAAAATGACTCCGGAGGCCAGGCAAGGTACAAACGGCTGGCAAACTTAGAGAGAGAACTCTTCTCATGGTGGTGCACTCTAATCTTTCGCCCAGAAGGTCCTGGATTCAGCAGTGGTGGTATGATCGGAAAGCTTATGGGGTCGAATGATTCATCCATGTCTGGAGCAATGAAGGGATTCCTCGACTGTCTATCCAAGGTTGATGACGAACTCGCATCTACGTCTGGACCTTGGTTCTTTGACTTCGCTTCTCATCCTACTATGATTGACTTTGTTTACGTATCGCATGTCGAACGAATGTTGGCATCGTGCGCCTTTTGGAAAGGTTTGGACTTGAGATCGGACAACTACCGCCGGCAATTTCCAGCCTTAAATGCTTGGCTTGATGCTTTCGAAAGAAGGGAATGCTACCTAGCATTCAAGAGTGACTACTACACTCATGTGATGGATATTCCACCTCAGTACGGGCCCGGGTATGACGGGGGGTTTAAAGACGATCGCCTTTCCTATCAAAAGAGTATCACTGGAAAAGATTCCAAGAGCTGGAATTTGCCGCTACCTTTTGACGATCCGTTGCAACCGCTATATCGTGGTCCACCGCTACCATTGTGCGTACTGAAGGCTGCTGAAATCATTAGCGATAATGGCATTGTTGGAGTAGAGGGGACTTCGTATGAGAAGGCAGATCGCGAGAAAATGGCCGAAGCTTGTAGGCAAATGGCTGGATGGAAGCTAGCAGGAAATGGACAAAATGTGAGTATGGCGGAGTCGGTGTGTCAATTTTTCCAACTCCCGAAGCAATACGATCTGGCTCACAAAATACTTAACTTCATAACCCATCCCGCGAAGGTTGCTAAGTTCGCTTCACGAGGCGGCCCACAGGGCTCGAAAAATCCTCGCAAAGGATTTGGAGCGGAACTGGCAGACCCCTACGCTGCCCCTGATGAAGCACTCGTACCATATGTTGACCTGGCATTGAAAATGGTTTGCAGTGCCCTGTTGGCAGAAGGGCCGGTGGCTCACGAAACAGCTGTTGAAAACATGAAAGCGGGTCTTGAAGAACAGATTGCCAGAAACAAAGCGAAGGACGTTGCATCCGCACTGTGCTACTTGCGCGACCGAACCGGCGTCCCGAGGGATTTGCCTCTGGCGGCAGCAAGACAATTGAGGGCACACTTGAACGCGGCGATTGATGTGTTGCATTGATCAAGGGGTACTTATTGATTTACCAATTCAAATTAAACATAAAAAATTTTAGTTGAATAAACGCTAACGTGCGAAGGAGTTCCCATGATTCTCCCACCAGACTCCCACCGGAGACCTCCGTAATGAAATACACATCCTCATCACACCTAATGAGTCTTCCCCTTACCCCCCTTTGATGCGATCAGCTCGGACACGATACCGCTGCACGCAAGAGCAATGCCCGACCACCCCGTCAAGGATAGGGCATGTCCCTTCAATACAATGCTAAGAATCACAGAGAATATCTTACGTGTGGTGGTCACGGTCGACAGGACGAGCGGGTCGAAATTCGAGATCGTGTAAAAGATGAAGGACTGTCCGACCGCCGAACACAGCGCGAACTTGATGATCTTACTGAAAATTTCGGGGTTGGCGGTGCAGAACGCCAATCCCGATCCAATCTCGTTCAGCCCGACCGAGATGACGATCGCCGTCAGGCACATGTACAAGTTTGTCCAGAACATGAAATCGTACGGCTTGGGCTTGACCCCGGCCTTGGCCGTCTCGCTCTTAAGCTGCTTTTGGAAGCCGGCGGTGACCCCGTCCAGCACGAGACTCATGACGATGTACGCCACGCCCAGCATCGAACTGCTCCCGCCCTTCTTCTTCCCCATGGAAACTATGGCCGTGCCCCCGATGATGGCCGCGACCTGCAGGTACTCCCGCAGACTGTAGGATGCCCCGCCCAGGATCAGCGAGCCGAACATGACCGGCGCCATCTTTCCCGACTTCGCCAGCGTCGCGAGGGGGAATGACAATCCGTTGGCGAGGGCCAGGCTCATGCACGCCTTGGCCGTCACCTGGGACGCGCCCGAGATTGCGAAGGCCTTCTTGGGGATGCCCTTCGTGGCGCCTGTTAGCTGCATCCCCGCGAAGCCGATCAGCACGTTCGCGAGCGCCTCGAGGACCTGCAGGAGCCACGCCTGCTTGAACTGCGTCCCGTCCGCGGCGCTGTACCGGAAGACGTCCTCCTGGAGAGAGCCGTAGTAGAGGAAGGCGCCGTAGATGCCGCCGGCGCCGATCAGCAGCTTGACAGAGGAGGGCAGGCCTCCGGATTCTTGCGTCATGGTTCCGCCGCGATGTTGGAGAATTTCCGAGCTCTTCTTCAAGTAATCGTAGGTGATCTCGTCCGGCGCGACGACGTCCGATGAAGTTGGAGTTTTCTTGAGTTGCTTTTTATGGAGGGACGCGAAGGAACGTCTTGGGATCAAGCTGGGGGGTGAGTTTGATTTAGAAGCGGCGTTGGCACTGCTGATAATTGACAGTAATAGCAAGAGAAAGCGCATACTCGAGTGGTCAAAGAGAGCGAGGTGTTTTTATGACAATGGCGACGCTCCTTTTGGAGAAGATCTCAGAGAAGAGACATCGTGACGGCCTGCCATCAACCCCACATCGAGATTTCACTCACAGAAGTTCCACTTGGAGGTTAGAGTGAAATAATTGGCGGGAAGTATGTACATGAGTAGGTAGAGTAGACTATGGTAGTACCTACAGGTACGAGTTTACTTGGTCTTTCGGGTCCTGAGTTTTGTAACATTTTTTTTTTAATTAGCGTAGCGCTAGATAAAATAGGATCCGCCCTCCCGCCTCTAATGTTACATCGGGGATTTAAGAGGGATCCCGCCTCTTGGGGT
>JALLAZ010000440.1:0-15424 GCA_036939755.1 Stephanodiscus triporus
ATTGATCAATTTGTAGCGTTTTAATTTTGTAGATCCATTTTTGGCTTTTGTGAGGAAGAAGTCGTATGGTACCATAGGGAACGAAGAAGAGATCGAAAAGAGGAGATCAAAAAATATCTCTCTGAAGCAGAAATCTATCTGAAACAGGATAATGATAATGTGAGCTAAAGTGTATTGAACGCAGCAGCTGAATGCTGAGGCCTGCTGCTGGCTGCTGGTGCTGGAGATCCCGGACTGCTACCACCACCACCCATCACCACCGATGCGGACGTGCTCGCCAGGCATTCAAAGAATCCGGAGGCCTCCCACAGCTCCTATGACATGAGATGGGGCCACCAGCACCATGAGCCACACCATCACCTTCATCAGGCTAGCATCCGATGCGAGGCAGTCCATCGTCGTGCTCTGCCCTGCGATCATAACGCCATCTTGTCCTCCACCTCTCATTGATTGCAGGACAAGCGCCGCTTCTGTATCTCTGGAAAATGTTTCTACTCTGAAGCTCTTTTTTCTACATGCAACCTGAAAAGTAATAATTCCTACGATAAATTTATGGATTGCAGAACTAACCGCGAAATGCAAGATCTGCAGCCCAAAAAAAACAGAATTTCAGCTCGGATTGCATGTGGGAACGCAAGTTCGCACGCTACGACAGTTTCCAACTTGAACCTACTGACAAAAAGCCTGTCTGAGCAAACCTGCAGATCTGCCATCTGCGGACCAAAAAAATTCTACAGCCACTCTATTGTGAGGCCCATTTTGCTGTGTAAAATTCATGTGATATTTGAAGGCGATATTTGAAGGCGATATTTGAAGGCGATACTTGGTCGATATTTCTGTCCGTCGTCCAAATATCGACCAAATATCACCTCACTAGCAAGAAGGTAAAATATCACATGAAGCTGCTTGAAGCAGATCCCAACTTCACAGCGTGGAGTTGGAGTTGAGCGCGGAGTGAGGCTACTGTATTTTTCAAGTAGATATGTATGAAATATCGCCTCTGAAATATCGACCAAATACCGCCCGAAACCCCCTGAAAAATCAATTGTGTTTGAGATTTTGGGCGGGGTCATGCATTGACACCAATAAATCTGCTGGCCGAGTTGTGGTGCCCAAGATGAACAACCAAAACATCAAGACCATGCACGACACACCAAGTTCAATGACGTGGTGACCGCTGAAGCTGGAGGGTCGTCCGCGTCGTGGTCGTGTCATATGTGCACGTATCTGACACCCGTGATGCCCTGTGGCTGTGGCAGAGTAGAGAGTAGTCATGTGACTTAGCATATCATGTAACTCTGAAGACAGCACGATATTAGAAGATAGAGAGACATGGCACAGAGGAAAGTTATTGCCATTCATCTCCCAAAGAAAATTTGGGTTCTCAGATCAGCTTCCACGTGGCAGACCTAGACGATATCCAGAGCTGGTTCTTCTTGCTCCAGCCCCATGCGCTAGCCCCATGCGCTCAAACAGGCCATGGCGATCCCTGCCTCTCCTCTACTCTAGACCATTATGATCTCCGGCCCGGTCGCTCCCTATCGCCCCCACGACATTCCTTCCACCAAGAAACCATCATGATCATCGGCCCCGTCGCCGATCCGACCCAATCGTGGTGGCTCAGGGACCAACCCGCGCTCGTCGCCCATCCGCCTACGCCCCTGCCCGAGCGATGCGACATAGTCGTCGTCGGGGCGGGGATGACCGGCGCCTCCATCGCGTACTGGCTTTCCGAGCGACACGGCCGAACTTGCCTCCTCCTCGACGCGCGCGGGGTCGCCGGGGGCGCCACCGGTCGCAATGGTGGTCATCTCTGGCCGAACCTCACGTCGGACCTCGAGCGCGAAACCGTGAGGGACCTGCTTGACTTCATCGCGGAGCGCGACGTCGACTGCGACCTGACCGTGCTGGGCGCGGTCGACCTCGCCGCCGAGACACCGCCCGACGACGACGACGATGACTGGGGAGAGCTCGAGTTATGGGATGAGGAGACCTGCGCGGAAAAGTTCGGCACTGACGCCTTCGTCTGGGGGAAGCACCATCCCGCCGCCGCCCAGTTCTCGGCGGCTCGCGCGACGCGGGCCATGCTTGAGGCGGCTGGTCCACACGCGATGGTATGCGCGCCGGTGCGGGTGTTGAAGATCTCGGACGACGTCGAGGGAGGTGGGACGATCGTCGACACGGATCTCGGTTCGGTGGCGGCGGATCAGGTGGTGGTGGCCACCAACGGATGGGCATCGGAGCTCCTGCCGGAGCTCGTGGACATTCTGTACCCGTGCAGGAATCAGGTGATAATGACATCGCCCTACGCGGTATCGGACAGCTGGGGCGCCGGAGCCTTTAGCGTCGGCGCTCTGACCGGCCATGGGGACATCGAGGAGGAGATCTACTGCATCAGGCGACCGGACGGGCGGCTTTGCGTTGGGGGCGCGAGGAACCTGGAGCACGACGCGGCCGTCGGGAACAGCGACGACGGTACGCTCAACGAGTCGGTGGGGAAGCGACTCAGGGACTTCTTGGAAACGTCCTTCCCGGCCCTCGCGCCATTGAGCGTCGAGGCTGAATGGACGGGCGTCATCGGGCTCACCGTGGATAGGAGGCCGGTGGTCGGGCGGATGCCCTCTCGCAATGGCGTATTTGTCGCGGCCGGCTACAATGGGCATGGCATGCCGCAGTGCTTTGGGGTTGGGAAGTTCATTGCAGATATGCTGGCGGGTAGGGCGGAGGAAGAATTAAGCCCTCACATTCGCAGCCTCTCTCCCGATCGCTTCTTCGACAAGTAAACGAAGACTCCTCAGCCTTGGATGTGACTTTCTTTGGCATTGCATATGCACTGGTAGAGAATTGTTCTGTATTGTTGAATCAGTCATGGCTCAATATTGTGTTTTGTTGTATTATTGCTTGTATAATTAGTGAACATACTTATTTAGACTGTCCGGGAATAGGATGTTTCATGGTGCAGGTGATACCGGTATTCTTGCATGAATCTTCATCTCTACCTATGATACCCAGTGGATGGTCTGGATATAGATGCAGTAAAAGTGGAATGCCTCTTGCTGTATTTGACCAATTGAGGTCAAATACGCCCCAAACAGACTGGCCAGTATCAGTAAGTCTATCTAGCTGGAATCAATCAAAATGAAAATGACTCTATAGTCACGGTGACTGCAACAACAATGAAGAGGATTGACAATGGAATGTTATGGTAATGGTGATGGTGATGGTGATGGTGATGGGCAAATGGGCAGCATGAGCGGCTGACAGGAGACCTGTTGCACCTAATATCCAAAATATCCTAGTATCCATAATCCCTGGATTAGTTCCGAGAAAAGGGTATAGGCCCAACAGATTTGTGGGGTTTTTCTCGGAACTGAAGCGGGGATTATGGATACTGGGATATTTTGGATATTAGGTGCAACAGATCCGGATAGGAATGGGGGAAACAGGGTTGGTGGGTTGTTGAGTATGGGGGGTTGTATTTTTTCGACGAGCGCCACACTTGCATGTGTGATGTGTACCATTCCTCGGAGTAATTCACACTTGAGATAGTTAGGCTTTAGGGTAATTTTCTTCTTTGACTTCTTTCCTCGGGGAGAGATTTCTCTGATAAAATTTGACTCCGACGAGCAAACCTTTCGGAGAGCGTCGCTAACAAAAATAGGTACATCTTTCTAGAGTCGTATGATAGAGGATAAGAGCTCAATAACACACGACCGCCCCGGAAATGAACGCTGCTATCAAAATAGGATTTACTCTCATAGGCCTCTGCGCATCTCTCGACTGGGCGGTAGAGGGTGGTGAATTCTCATCAAATGTCGTCATGCTCAACTCGCGGAACTGGCGGAAGGAAGTTGAGGAATCAGCACACGCTGTATTTGTGAATGTCTGGTGAGTACGAGATGAGACGAATCTTATCTTGCCGAGATGTGAACCTGTTTCGGCCTGTAGGCCTTGCGCGACATCGGGTGATCCCCCAGTAGTTGCCTCATGAGATTTTTTGCTTTCAATTTACATCACAGTCGAAGCGGATGAGGCTACTGCCAACTCTTGAACCCCGAGTGGGAAGAGTTGGCGTCAAGAGTAAAAGGATTCGTTAAAATAGCATATTGGGATACCGAGAAGTCCGGCGCTGTGCCGAGCATTTTGGGCGAGATCCGTGGCACGCCCACAATCAAGCTGCTGAAGCCAAAGCGAAAGGCGAAAACGAACAAACAAAAAGACGTAATCGACTACAACATGGAAAGGAAGGCGAGCGACAGTAAGTGACGACTCTTTGTGTGTTTTCGGGCACAAATTCTATCAACCTGACAACGGTAATTTGGAGGCTTACTCGTTGTTTTACCTATTCTTGAACAAACGTTGCAAGTGTCAAATTTTGCTCTTGATCTCATGCCATCTTTTGTAGAGCGTGTCAATGGACCCGACGACTTTGAGAAGTTCAAGTCCAAAGCGAAGAAGTACGGCCTGCCAATGATGCTATTTTTCAGTGACGATCGACAAATTTTGAACGAGATGAAATTTCTATCAACAGAATTCCGTCGAAAGTTACTGGTCGGCCAAATCCCGTATACAAAGAAAGAAAATAAGAGTATTTTCCTCGAATATGGAGTACGTGGACAGGCTCTTCTTGTTGTGCCTCCCAGTAGTGAGGATGAGGTCGAGAATGAGGATGTATCGGGAGAGAGCAGAAAGCAGCTGGTTTCTTTTGATGGGAAATGGACTTTGCATCGGCTTCAAAGCTTCTTTCACAACCACGCCCTCAAGTCTGAGGTGAAACCAAAACCAGCAGAGGAAACAAAGGCGGAAGAGAAGGTGCAAGAAACGATCAAAACTGAGCTGTAGGTGGAAGATTTCGTCATCATGCGTGAGAAGGACACTGTTATTAGTTAAGATGCAAAGAGAGGATGATTTTACCAAAAAAGATCGAATGACGGCCGGAGTTGATTCATGACGAAAATCACCTGGCCTGAAACATCGGTTGGGGGAGTTCTGCAAATAACTCCTTGTTCGGATATTCACGCAGCCAGCCTTGATCTTGGGTAGAAAAATCAGCTCGTTTGCTTACTCATATGCAATATATTTCAGAGATTTTGTTCTAAATTGTTGTGTGCCCTGTAACTTATCTTTTGGCAATTATGTGTTGAATAACATAAAATTGGAAGTCGGCACCACTCGAATAGTATTAACCTCGCTTCATGTAAAAAATCCAATCATCTTGACCTCTCCCAGTCTTACCCGCACGTACGATGCGTGTATCATCGTCCAAGTATGTCATCTTCCACGTCCGAGACGTCCCCTTCTTAAATTGTTGAGTGAATATTGGCACGTGGAAAATGGATAGAGTCAAAGATACAAAATCAACCTTCCATGTAGTGGCTCCGTGATCCTCGCCGACGTATTTCCGCTCATTATTGTCGAGAGATGATGATTGAATTTCTACATCGGCAGAATCCAAGTATACACCATCCCACTCGTTCCATGAAGCATCCAACACGGCCGTCAGCCACGCACCTTGCACATCCCCACCATCATTATTTGGCCCCGTACTACTACCACCTCCGCCAACATACAACTCATTCCGATATCGCTTATCCTTCAAATCGATCACCTGCTTGGCGATGCCCCTGAATATTCCGAATTGACCGTTCGACGGAGGAGGAGCGTCTGTGTAATGCACCACCCACGAACCTTCCATCCGTGCGTCGCGTGCCGGTTCGGATAACGAGTTCAGCGCCTCGAGGTTGGATAGGAGGGCGTGCAGTTGCGCACGACGCTGCGTGGATTCGACCGACCTTCCTCTGTCCGTGCTGGCTCTTTTTTTTCGTTTTCATTTGGGTGTGATGCATCGTTGGCGATTGGCGTGGGATTACCGCATTATTTGAAGGCGACGAGACAGATACTAGAGACGATAGATGGTATTCACTCACATCGATTCTTCGATTTGCATTTTGGCGGCAGTCACGGCATCACTATCATCATCGGCCATCGACGATGGAAATGTTACGGATTCGGAAAAAAAAACGCTGTCTGCAATCACCGTCGTCGTCGACGTCGACGGCGGTGTGACAGCGTGCACAGCGCTCGTCACAAACGCCGCTGAAGGGGTTGTCGACGTAATACCCACGACAAAGGCTACTGCGAACACCCCTTCTTTTAGATTCCTCATCACGTTGTGCGCAGCCGATAAAATCTGTCCCGAGCAACCCGGTTTTGTGGTGGATACTATGATGTATCGTACACATAAGAGAAGAGACCTTCAATCGAGGGTACCATACGAAAAAAACGATGCCTGTGGACAGCGAAGCTAGAGGGGCGGTCGTAGGTAAGTGAACGTACGGGTTGCTGAACACGTATCGTATCAATATCCGGCCGGCCTCGAGCGAGGCAGGGCGCTCGATTGATCCCATCATCGCGGCGCGTAGTAGTGGCGGGTCTCCTCTCTACGATCGGCTGATTGTTGTTGTACTGACTACAGTGGAGGATGAATCTGAATCCCGACATTACCGGTGGAGTCGGCGAGCAAGTCGCAGATATCCTCGACAATATTCCAAGCGATCGCGAGCGCGGAGGGTATCGTTTCCGACGACCGGCACCCTTCGACATATTCCGTCAGGGACGTCCGTCATCTGCGACAACGCGCGACAACGAAGGAAAAGGAGCCTTCATCTCGGGTGGAGAGCAAACGGCAGGCGAGGAGCCGGCGGAGGACAGGTGGGTAGGCGCCCTTGATGTGCAGAAGGCCGAGAGCGACATATATAACATTTCGGCGTCGCACGATGACGAGCCGATAGATCCATTGTCGCGGGATTATGTCGGCATCATCGCGAACTACTTTAGCGTCGGATTGATGGTCGGGGGGTCCACATCGTTATTGTATCCCGTTCTGATAGTCCGAGCGGGAGTCACGTCATCGTTAATGGCGGCATCCTACGCCACTGTAATGGTTTTTTGGTCGTATAAAATCTTCTTCGGATTTCTCAGTGATTGTTTCCCCGTCTTTGGATACAAACGAAAGCCATACATTACACTTGGGGTGAGTTCTTTCGTGGAAGATTCTATTGTGCAATCAGCGCTCTCTCATGACTATATATGACCTTGATTCATAATAAGTGGCTCTTCTGCGCGGGAGTGCTGATTGCCCTTGCCAATGAAGGTGATGATGTTGACCCTAGAAATATCGTACTGATGTTGGCTTTGGCTAACTTGGGATACGTTTGGGCCGACGTTGCAGCAGATGGATTCATGGTTTGGATAGCCCACCGAGAACCTATCGAGAAGAGAGGGAAGATGCAAACGCTCGTGTACTCAATGAACAAACTTGGCCAGATCTTCATCAATATCTTAATTCTCTTCGGCTTTTCTGGACCTGTAATGAACTGCGCTGGTTTTGAACCCGATCCTGATATACCCTGCACGACAAACATATATGTGACGCAACGAGTCGATCCAGAGTTGTATCAAAGCAATCCGAATGGCTGGTGCTACGAAAAATGCCACCAGGCTACATTTGATTGGGATTTAGGCATCCCGTATGTACATTGAGACTACTCACTGCGTGATTGACATGCTGTTTTTTTCTAACTCATATCTTTTTTTTCGCAACTTATACAGTGCATTTGCAATGAGCATCTGCTGTGTGATAGCTGCATCCTTGCCATTATATCTCCGATTAAAGGAGGAAAAAGTCTCAGCTGAGCCAAGGGTTGAATTTCTGATGAAATTTTGGTCGCAAATAAAACGTCGTGCTTGCTGGCAAATCATTCTCTGTAAGGGAACCTTTGACATCATTTGTTATTCAAATCATTCTCAGGCGACTTTAACCTTTTATTCTTGACAGATGGGATGATATCACACATTACATTTGGGGTTATAAATGGTGAGTGCATTCGAGCTTTTTATCAAAATGCAGAGTTGATATCTCTTGAGCTTAACTTTGGTACGTGTTTTTTTTTTCAAGTCGCAAAAATCTCGGCAAACTATGTGTGGCTTGACTTGCACACATTTCAACACCAAATCATGCTCATTTTTGAGAAGTTATTTTTCTTCATTGGGCTCACCCTTGTTCGGCGCTATGCACTCAATATTTCGTGGAGGAAGTTGGTCTTAGTTGGCTCGTGCCTAGTGTTTTTCTTCAACGTGAGTGTAGCATAATATGGTGTTATTGTTTTCAACCTCTCTCTCACCTCTTCCCTGCACTATCGTTTTCGCAGAGCCTATATTTCTTGATCATCTTTGATGTTTATCGAAACGCTTGGTTTTACATCTTCACCGATGTTAGGTAAGTAAGCCCTTGGCTGCATTCCCCAGCGCCTGGACTGGAGCGATCACTCACATTGCAATTACTGCATCTCCGTCCTTCAGTGCACTATTCATGTACACACTGAACTTCTTGGCTTCACACGCGTCGATGGTTGAAGTGGCCCAACCCGGATATGAGGCTATCACATACAGTTTGATTACGACAGCAACCAATGCAGTATCACCATTGAGTGCAGTTGTTAGCTACCAACTGCTCGCCTTCTTCCCGTCATTGAACGACCAAGAGAGCATAGCAACAGACACTCCTCAAATACGCAAGGATTTTGCATGCTTGCACACACTTATCATCCTCCTGAACATGTCCAGTCTCTTATCGCTCCCATTGCTTCCGAGACAGAAGAAAGAAACCAGGGAGCTGGTGGCCAAAGGAGAGACATCCAGCTTTTGGGGGCGTTATGTCATCGTCTCGGCATTCACATTTCTGTGCTACTCAACATTGGTGACTATTGTCACAGTCAAATATCATGATGTCTATGGATGTATGAAGATATTGGGCGGAGGGGGGTGCAGTGGAGAAGAAAGCAGCACCATGGCCTTCGGGTTGGTATCAGTTATCTTACTGTACTGTTATGGGACCAACTTTTACCTCTCATATTGGCCTATTGTGAAGGGAGAACACAAATTCAGCTGGAAAATGTTTGTGTGATCATCCAATACACAATAGGACGACACTGAATGCATTTTTCGGATCTTGTATAGAATAGGACCAATTTTCAATAGGATTAAATTGATTGTGCGCATTTTTCAACTCATGTCTATGTGAGTTGCCTCATATTATTTCTTTCAACTCGATCACGGCTTCACCGGTGAGTAGACACCATTTCAAATATTCTGGTGGAACATTTTATACTAAGGAGCTTATGAGAATGGCTTCCAATTGCGGAGAATCAATGCAACAACAACCGTCAAAGGAATAGCAAAAATGAATCGCTCGTAATGTATCTTTGCCACCTCCTTCCCATCCCACTTGTCCCTTATCGCCGTTGTTACATGATTTATGCCACTCAATGCAATGAAGGTAATTACAACCAACATCAATGTTGCTATAGCTGCATCGCTCGCCTCGATGGAAAGAAGAATTATCATAACCACAGCAGATGAAATATTGTTAATTCCGCACTGAACTTGATATGGAGTACCAGTTGGCCATTTCTTCGCCTTGGCGCTGATGTCAGGAAGAAAGAGCGATTCCAGCCCGGTGACGCCAGCGAGGAAGAATACAAGGAGAGCTGCCGATAGGCGATAGTTGGGCCGTGGTACTCCTGTGAAACCTATTACTATGGATGCGATAGTCCCACCGATTCTGATCAATTCTATGACGACGACGAGCGCGGACTGGAACGGTGTGTTTGCCTCCAACGATTCGCCCTGTCTAGCGATCAGAGGGAGGGAGAAGGTTTCATCTGTTGACGAAGTCATTGAGATCGAGTATTATGCTTGGCGTCAGTGTTGGGGTGTTGAGGTTTAAGTGCTGTCCAATTTTTATGCAATTTTCATTGATCAGTAGTCCATTCTGGTCACAGTTCATTCTCCTCATCACACAGCTCTCCAAGATGCAAGAAGAGGAGGTGTTGGGCGGCGGCGGTGCTGACGAAGGGTTGCAAATCAATGAGCAGAGTTCCCAAGCGTCCGATCCTGACCACAGGAAAAATTTGGTATTGCAATTATTGCCAATATTGCAACATTTTGTTACCTATTTTTATTGCAAATTTAAAATTCATCATTTTATTTTATTGTTACAGTACAATATTTAATATTTACCGTATTTACTTGGTTTTTCGGGACCGATTTAGCTAAGATTAGGAATAGATTCTCGGCATTCCGCACAAGCACTCAACGAGTGCCTGCCCCGGCGCCGTACCCATCCCCCGGGGCGTTCCCCGGAGCGAAGCTGAAGTCGACTTCACGTCTCAGTCTCCCTTCCAAGGCTTTAAGAATCCCTCCCACGTAGTCTCGCATCGGAGTCCCTCACGTAATCATCGTAGAATTGCACAACCTTCTGTTGCATTTCGCATAACCGATCACTGTCGAAAGACTTCAGCACATCCATCGTTCGATTAACCTCGACCTGTGGCAGCAGTACTGACACATCATTCCAATTCACGACGTCCTCGGTGTAGGGAAGGATCCAACCATCCGCGTAAACGACGGGAATCGCACCGGCGCTTAGGACCTCGCTGAAGCGATAGCTGTACAGGCAGTCGCCACGAGGTGCACCGGCAAAACGCGAAGAGCGGAGTAGGTTCATGTACGTATCATTCCCAAATTGGCTCCTTCTGTGCGAAAACGAAACATTCGTCACATCCTTCGTGTAGTGATCAGATCCAAAGTTGGCATACACGCCTGGTGTTCCGTGAAGGGGCCCCCAATATTCACTAAAATGTTGAAAACGTGGACGTCCCTTGAAGAAGAAAAGGAAAGGTCGTGTGTCGTTGCCGAGCCGGCAGTTGGCAATGTCCTGTCGCTCCGAGGCGTTAAGGATCACCGGCTTGATGGGGAGAGGGGGTATCCCCATGTCGTTCTTCGCCACCCCGTTTATCCTGTGAGCGGTCTGATGGGCCACCACGAGCTTGTCCATGATCGTGCGATTGCGATAGCCGTTGTGCGTCCAATTCATCAAGCATTCGGGATGGCCCGGGAAGCAGCTCATCACCACGAGTATCGACTCTGGCGCCATCATTGCGGGCGACTCCAACGCCCGCTCGATGAGATCGCACATATCGTTGGCGAGGTACCCCGGCATCGCGGATCGGCCGTTCTCCAAGTCGACGCTCGTTTCGTAGGAGCACATGACCGGCCAGCAGGTTTCGCCGCAAGTTTCGACGTCGATGAACGCCACTATCGAACGGGCGGGATCCGGATTCCGAGATAGCATCGTCCACGCGCTGGAGTTGTACCGCGGGTGCCTCACGACGGCGTCGGCGTAAACGGCGCTGCTCTTGAACCGCCCGGTCTTGATCGCGACCTCGGGGTCAGGGTGGAACCAGCCGAAGTTGGTGAAGGTCAGGTCGCGCCGATCGATATCCCCAACAACCCCCCCCACCGTGTGAAAGATTCCAATCCTCGATAGGCTGCTCAACGATTGAGTTTTCGACGTTATGATCTCACTCATGCGCACGACAAAGGTCATCGCGAAGACGATTACGATGCTGACCATCACGAGTTTTCCTTTGCCCGAACCGCGCAGTTGTTTGGATAGAGCCATCTTTGTCTAAGTAGTTAGTTGAAAATAACATGAGAAAATAGCTTATTTGCGACTGAGTGAAGCAAATGTGATGTGTGGGTGCATGCCGCTACCAGCCAACTCTCGACCGAAGGCCGATCGCCAGTAGCCGCAAATAAGAGACTGGCTGCGTAATGAGAGGAGCGTCGGCCGGGCGGGGGTGGCCGGAGCTCGCAATCACAAAACGGGTTGGGTATCGTATGGTTCGTTAGGTAGAGTAGTTCGCGTTATGTAGATACGAGTACTATCATCATATCTAATACCATACACACCGTGCAACCCCATGGACTTTGACTCTCTCATAGGATCGGCCGCCTACCTCGCCAAGCAGCTGGAGCTTCGGTGGTTTTATCAGTGGGAACTCACGGGCGGCCCCGATCACTCCGCCGCCGGCATAAATTATTATGCGTCATCTGGGGCGGGAGGTAACTATCAGGCGTTGCAGCAACAGGCTCCATCGAACGGGCGACTCATTCGAAAGCGCCATCATTCCATGCCATTTCTGCGTAGAAATATTAATGCACGCGGCAATGGGTTCCGCCGGTCAAAGAATTCACGAGGAGACTCCGCAAGGAAAACTGCTCCAAGTAACAGTGGGATATTCGCCGCACGAGCGGAGGCTCGTCCCAAACAGACCACGATGAAACGGGTGAAAGATTTGAATGATTCCAAAAACAACAAGCGCGCCCGTGTCAAAATGAATGCGTCTTCTCCGTCCCGGCTCCCTATTGATCAATCGATGCCATTGTCTTCATTAACGATGGCGTTTCAATCATACATTGAGTCCCCAACGGTGCGCCAGAGGGTTCTGAATAAAATTCCGAAGGAGATGCATCACGACGAGACGTTCGTATTGGAGCGTATAAAAGAGACTTGGCTAGATAGCATCGATAGCGCCACTCCCGATATCGAGGGGCTACACGCTGAATCATGTGTCATCGCTCATACGAATGAAGGGAAAGGCCAACCTGGTAGTCGAAGTGACTCTATCATGCAGAGTAGATCGAGGTCATCCCTTGACTTTTCTTCGAAAGTGCTGCCTACGGACTATGATAACTTAAATGCATGTATAATCCTGCCTCCGGAAGCGGTCTTTCCTGGAGATACAGAAGATCAGTTGAGACTTGAGTCTAATACGGAACGTGGCCGGACTCAGCTCCCTCCTGCATTCTTCCATTATCTTTATATGCAACCGAATAATGTACCTGCTACTATTGTGGAAGAGATTGAAGGACGCGTTTGTCCGATGTGCAGCTTTGATGGCAAAAGCAACGAGGGCCTGCTCGGCCACTGTGGAATGTATCATGGCACGTTGCTCAAGGCAAATGATAACAATCCTTCTATTGCCATGGAGGGAAACGAGGGATGCGCATTTTTCGAAGCAGCCTTGGGGGAAGAAGGGCAGTTACATGTCGTTGTCCGAGTGATTCCATTATCTTCATCGCACACTCTGTCAAAATATCGCATGCGCGACAATTTTGTGTTCATCCAACCAAAGTGGAGGCATTCGTTATCTAAACATCGAGTCATGGCGTATGAGATGTCAGGAGACCATCGATATGAGAGGGGGGAAGATGAATTGGTGACTGGCAGCAGTACACGTAAATTGAGCATGCGACGAATGACAATTCCTTTCCTCCAGCGTCGTCACGACGTAGCTGCCACTCTCGATGCGGGCACGCGCAACAAAAGGCTTCTTGCTCTGCAGGCAAGCGATGCCCCGGCATCAATTATATCGGCATATCTCCCAAGTGACACTGTGCCGATGCGGCAATACTTCCACTCTCGGACGAACCTTCCCATGTCTCATGGTGAATGGATGGTGGATTCTGACGACGAGATCGACGAAACTTGGCTGCACGAGATGACCTCGGAGCTGCTGGACGAATTGGAAGATGTTTCGGCGAAGGAGAAGCACTTCATGAAATTATGGAACAGATTCATAAAGAGCACTCATGTCATTGCCGATAGAGACGTGCCAGGAAAGTGCCACGACTTCATTTTGAGCCACCGAAAGCAATTGCTCAACGCGGGCCTGCGTTTGAATTTGCTTCTGCATCTATTCAATCTTTGGGATTCGGGGGTTATCTCGTCGGATAGAATCCTTCATTGCATGTCATTGTTTGATGCTGCCGAAAATAATGACACAAGACCAAGTAGTAAAAAAACCGGTGCAGGGTCCAAACCATGAGCGTTCTTTACTATGGTTATGTATTGTTCTTGCAATGCCAGGAGCGATATTGATGAACTTTAGGTGATCATTACTGCTCTACTACCCCTCCATCATCGTCGATAAGAAAATAATCTTCTCCGGCAATCCCGTTCTCTTCTGGTCGGATGATCCAGAGTGTTAGAGCCCTACGGGTCTTGTCTTCGTTCAAAACCTTTTCCACCGAATGAACCATACGGCTGTCGAATAATAGGAGCTTTCCATTTGAGGGATTAATATCGATATACTTATGCCTGTCCACTACCATGTAAGGATGTAACACTCCAACGCTGTCGAGGTACATGCGCAGCTCGCCGCCATCACATTTTTCCCAGCCCTCGTTCATGTAAAGTATTGCAGTTATATAGCGCCAATTTGATCGCCTCCGAGGAAGCAATGTTCCATCTGAGTTAAGTGTGGACGGTGAAAGTTTGTCCTTCGCTCCAGTCACTGTCCCGCCATCAAATACACCATATGGATTAATCCTAAAATCAAATGAATTGTCGCTATGGGGCTTGTAATAATCATTTACTCCGTACTCAGCTATCTGAACATTGAATCCTGTTGGATTAGTCAGTGGGCGCTCGGCTGTGCCGGGGGACATTGGCTTGTAAGGAGGAGGGTCTTGTAAGGAGAAGTCAAGGTTATCGTTGAGATGGGAAGCCAACGTTAACAGAAAGTCATGTTGATCCTCCAAGCCATACTCCAAGGCATCAACTCGATCGAGAAATGAGACTCTGTCTGTACGGTAGTCTCTCGCATCAGCTTTTCCTTTGCCCTGGCTTGTCTTAGCCTGGCTTGCAACATCGAGTTTCTCATTGGATGATTGTGTTGTCTTAATGACATTGTCAATGACTACAAATCCATCTTGTTGCAATTTTGCTAATGCATCCGAATCTACTAATTGCTTGAGGATAAGTCCAAATTTCTCGTCTCCGATAGCCTCGCTCGAAGTTAATTCAGCATCTTTACCTGTATCTGGGGGTTGACTGTTGAGAAAATCCAGCACGTTACTCTCAAGATCCTTTATACAAACGGCATGACGAATGTCAGCACGATGTCGGTACAATTCTAAACAGAGCATCCCGAAGTCTTCCATGGGACTATTGAAGTCGAATGTGAAGAGGATGTACTCCGTCGGGTTGCCATTCTCGCAGGTGGAAGGGCGAGGAGAAAAAGTTACCGTGGCGGAATCGCCAAAGTCTGGCATTCGACAAGATGACAATTGATGACCCCATGTTGACACCGATGATTTAATCATGAACTCGGAGGATGCAACTAATGCCTCAAACGCTGAGGATAGTGAGTTGCCGATATCTATTTCGGTTCGTACCATGCCACTCGAATTAGGCTTGATAGGAAATATGAGTTGGTGTTGAGGATGCGAAGAATAGACAGCACCCAGGCAATCGATCGAAGGGCTGAAGGATTTGACGACGCTGATGCCGATGGTCACCAGTACTAGGAGAAGCGGAACACCGCGCAATGAAGTCGTCGTCGCCATGGTCCTATCGTAGATTTTTCTAATCTAAAGGACCATTCTACTGAGTGTTCCTCCATCCCATCTACACCCCTTCCAAAATCGTGCTGGCCAATTTTGCTGGCGTAAGTAGGTATTTTGCGCCAGCAAACATTAACCCTAATGAAAAAGACACCCTCTGCCACTGACGCGC
>JALLAZ010000441.1:0-18013 GCA_036939755.1 Stephanodiscus triporus
TCCCACGATTGAATCACACACCATCAAATCCTGAAAAGATGCCATTCACTTTACAAAGGAGGCAATTTCCAGTGCGCCCAGCATTTGCAATGACAATAAACAAATCACAGGGACAAACGTTCAAGCATATAGGAATTTTCCTCAGAGACAGAGTCTTTTCACATGGTCAGCTTTATGTTGCTAACAATTAACAACGCAATGAAACACAGGTCATTGGTCATTTTGTCACAAAAGGAGAGGACATTTCTATTCGGATTTCCGCCGAAAATTGGTCGGTTTGACCGAATTCGGTCGGACATCATCTGTGCAGGAAAAAATGTCCGACCGAGTACTCAGTTTGCTTTCGGGAAAACTGATTGACACCATGGTGTGTTAACAACGCAATGAAGCATAGTTCATTGGTCATTTTGTCACAAAGGGAGAGGTATTTATTCTGGGGCAAGGCACTGATTTGCATAGAGGTAGATCTCATTTCCAGCCGAAAATTCTGCTGTCAATCAAAATGACCTTTCACAACCACGTTATAAACTCACAATCATGAAGTTCGTCTCTACGGTCTCCATCGTCTCTATCGTAGTCGCAATCTTGGGCTCCAATTCTTCTTTCGCCAGCGCCGAACTTCGCGGCAATGTAAAAAATGATGGAGACGCTGATCGTGTCCTCCAAGGAGCCAGCAATCGCGACAACCAAGCCAACGGGCGTCGCCGAGAAAAACTCGGCGGGGCCAGTCCCAGGGCCGCGGCGGCCGACTGCGACGCATCCATGGCCATCAAGCTCTACGCGGATTCGCCCGGATACCATCGTTTCAAGCCCGATAGGAAGGCGTGCAGGGCCGGTCGAGCTTACGTCGGCAGCACCGACGATGGCAACTGCCACGTGACCCTCGTGCCATCATCGGACGGCAAGAACGAGGCGTTCGCGGCCTCCGTGACATGCGACGACACCGGGGCCGTCTACTCGATCGGACCGGACGGGGACGGCGCCATGGTGGTGGTGGAGCGCATGCAGGAGGATTACGGCCCGGAGATCGACCCTCGCGACGAGATTTCCGCTGGCGAACGGGCGCTTCTCGAGGCCCGCCTCGCCACCCCCGCCAGCGCGCTCTCCACCACGAGCGGACTACGGGGCAAGGTCGCCGACCAGCTCAGGGACCTCGGCGATCGCTTCCTAGCCGAGAACCATGACGGCCATGACCACCGAGATCTCCAGACTGACGTCCAAATCGACGTGCTCGTCCTCTACACGGCCAACGCCGAATGCCGGAATGCGGGTCTTGCGCGTGGATGCGCGAGCACCGACAGCACTAAGAATTCCATGCTCACCCTCATCGACCTCGCGGTCAGCGAGACCAACGTCGCGTACGAGCTATCGGGCGTCAACGTTAATCTGAACCTCGTTCACGTGGCATTTGACACCTACGTCGAGGCTTCGGCTAATGCATTCGACACGGCACTTAGCGAGCTTAAGACTAACAACGATGGCAAGTTGGACCAGGCGCATACTCTGCGTACAACTTACGGCGCCGACGTTGTTGCGCTCATTATTGATGACGCGCAGGCTTGCGGAATCGCCTATCTGGGACCATCAATCAATTCCATGTTCAGCGTCTCGGCCTGGAATTGTGCCACGGGTTACTATTCATTCGGGCACGAGATTGCACATAACTTTGTGAGTTTGTCAATCCGAGTGGTGATCGAACGCGTCCTGGGGCCGGACTTATCATGTTCGTCATCATCTTTGAGAATACTAAATATCTAACCAATCTTTCCTTGTTTCGGTCGCCCTTTTATTATTCACCTCTTCTGCAGGGATGCAACCATGATAGGGGCACAAGAAATGCATGCACCAACACCAATTACAACTACGGCTATCGTGACCCCCAAGCCCGATTCCGCTCCATCCTCGCCTACGCATGCACGACTGGCCAGTGTGATACGAATGCCGGTGGTGGCGCCTGCACCCGAGTCCAAAGGTTCTCCAACAACTACGCCGGATTCAATCTGTACAACGGGAATCCCATCGGAAATGCCGATAATGATAATGCAAGGAAAATCAACGACGTTGCACAGACGGTAGCAAACTATTTCCCCTCAGCCTCTGCTGCAAGTGCCACCACTGGAAGTCCCACCCAGTCTCCAACTTTCAGTCCAACATCCAGCCCATCAACCGCCGGACCAACAGTTGCTCCTACGACATCCCAACCAACGATCAGTGCCAGTCCTACTGGTGTTCCTACGACTTCCCAACCAACGACCAGTCCAACAGACAGTCCTACTGGTGTTCCAACGACATCCAAACCAACACACAGCCCAACCACGGGGTCTCCCACCACGAGATTTCCCACTCGGGCTCCCACGATGTCACCTACTTGCATCAGCCTCAATGGAGCAATATCAACGTGCCCAAGTAATGGCCCAAATAATGGAAAGAACTCTTTGTGCTGCTCAGGGACGTGCAACAAAAGGACGATGCGTTGCAATTGAGGGGGAGGATGACCATGCTTTCAATTCTCCAGTATCGAAACAAGCTTCCTAAAGCCCCGCACTATTTACATAGACACATAGCTGTAATTTCAATGTCCTGTTTATTGTCTGGTATCTGAAAAAATAGTGACCGACGTGCTGTTCACAGTATTATGCGCATCAACGCCGCCTTCTTTTACCAACGTGGGTCGAAACGAATGACATCAAAACAACCATAGTGAATCTCACCAATGCATTCGCTGCCATCCTTCTCGCACACAAGCCTGCTGTGCAGGATGACCAGGGCCAAGGATCGATCCGAGGAGCAGAAGAACACAAACGTACGTCCTCAAGTTCAAATGCGGCAATCTGGAGGAGACGGCAAAAGGTCATGCAAAGCTCGCAGGCGGCAAACTAAGCATAATTACACACAAGTCTTGAACGGCCCTGCCGTTACCATCCCAGAGCAGGCCGCCGCCGCCCTCGCCTAGATCCCCACTGTAGCGACCATAAAAGAAGATCACGTGGGACCGCCTTTGCATCGGCAAGATTCTGAGACTAAGTCAAGGTCAATGCCTGTAAGAAGACTATCGACTGTCGCTCTCCCGAGACGCTGTGCGTATTTCACCTCCAAAAAGGCTAGATCTTTGCTGTCCTGAACAATGCTATTCGTCAACATGTATTCCTTGGCATAAGGTTTCATAATTTCTTGGATACACTGATAAGTGATACTGGGGTTGTCTGCAACAGCTTTACTTATGATTGGGACAACAATCTTGGCCTTGATGGGGATGCGCAGATAGCCATTTTTTGATGCCACAACTGCTGGATCGACTCTGTCCCTTGGTGGAATCTTCAAGATATCGTCACACTCTTGACAGACAGCGGCATGAACAGACCAACCAATGTGCTTGTGCACGGTTGCATGGACGTGGAAGTTAAGCTCCACCTGGACTCTCGCCAATATCCCTCAAAGATTGGCCTCTTCTGCAATCCGTAATGCCAGTACATCCTTACTTTTACTCAGAAACGTGTGACCGACGCTCAATTGTGCCTTCTCAACCTCTGGTCCCCACTGAGATTGGCAACCCCCTTCGCCGTTAACTTCTTTGCCTTCAGTTGCTTGGGACGTTCATTGTCCGCATACTTCTTCCTCTCCTTGATGTATTTACCCCATACGGCAGCACGTTCAGAGGGTAATTTGAGAGAACTGGAGGCTGTGGCCCACCCGGAATGATTGGCTTGCGTGTCTTGTTGTCCTTTGGAAATGATGATCGCAGACGCTCATCCTCGGACTCCGAATCAATGTCAATGAGGAAGTCTTCATCGTCGGAGAAGATAAGTCCATCGGGAATGTAGTCATTGTCCTCATTGCAATCTCCTTTGCCAGCAGGTGATTCATTTGAATCGACCGCTGCATCAATCACTTTTCCCGTTGATTTTAAATGGCTGTCCATCTTACTAACAGCAGCATAATCCAGCTCCGCATAGTGACAGTGACAAGCCGCTACTTCAGCGGCACCAATGCTTTTGGCTGCATCATCATGACCCCCCCCCCCATAGGTGCAAATTATATAATAGAGTGGATGCTGCTGCCGCCACTGGACTGTCAATTACAATTTTGTTCTTGTTGGAATTACTCTGAATGTGCTTGCTAGGTTGCACGTCTATTCCAAACGGGGGCTTTTCCTTGTAAAAGGTGTGGCCACAATCGATGTGGTGAATGCCAATGTGGGACAAAATGTTACCCCGTTAACCTCATCTTAAGGTTCTTTTTGTACCATGACTTCACGAGACCACCCACAACACACAAGAAACTGCCACAAACAATGCGACCATGGTGGCAGATCCGCTCGCCCCTCCAGCGACGTGGATTTGATCAATCCATATGACCAAATGCGCGGGCGACCCGGAGGAGGGGTTGGGCAAGAGGTTTGGTTCTCAAAAAATGGCAGTGACACTTAAAATAAAGGAGTTATTAATTTTTTTTGTATCGACGTTTTATTATTTTAATATAATCACTCGCCCGCCGAAGACAATGGTGGCCAAAATGGCATCCATTGTTGTTGGCGGGCACTAATATCAAGCGATTAGACTAATTATATTATCATTAATACGCCTACGTTTCAGTTTTAGTTTAAATCTAGTCAAACTGCATTAATTAGCCGTGGTTAGGTAGATGACAAAATCATCAGCAACAAACGAATGCACCTCAGTCCGACCTGCTTCAACGGCCGAGCTGATGTGCCCATACAATAATGATTATATCGTCCGATGGAGGGTGTCCAGGGCTTCACCCAAAGCCACTGGATGTCATCATCGGGAGAGTATTTGCACCGTATTGCCCCGGCAGACGACAGGGTTTGTATTAAAAAAAAACAATGAAAAAGCACCATACTTGCTGGCCATTTTGCGGGATGTGGCGGTGCGCAGATACAATTCCAAGCGCATTGCCCGATGGATGGGGACCAGGGCTACTCCGGAAGCCACTGGTTGCTGCCACTGGGTGAGTATTGCGGTGGATAGAATCAATCGGTCACGCAAAAGCTTATTTTTTCCAGTTTTTTCATCATTGATCCGCTGAAAAGGGGGCTTGGGTGATGTCAAAGCCCCTAATAACAATAGGGGTATGACATATCAAACTGATGGGAAAGACTTAATTAAGACGATGTGATATACGGTGGGGCAGCTCAACTAGTCAATTAACATAGTAACAATTGATTTCTATTAAGCATTGATTATGTAAAAGTAGCTTATAAAAACTGGTATTGGTCACAAAGAAAACTTTTAAAATGTCACAAATTAAGAGTTTTTGTCCCACATTGGTGTGCACCACACCTCTCTTCTTTTGTGGTGTTATGGCTCCAGCAGTTGCATTTTTTGGGGGGATTGGGACCTTTCTGGGCGCCGTTGCCTTTACATTTGTTCCCTTAGAGGAGGGGGAGGAAGGCTTCTTGGCAGTGCACTGCGATGTTTTTTTTGGGTGCTTCGTCATCACTGCTGTCTGCCCTTGGGTTGCGCCACCAGGATACTCTAGGCCGAGGCATTATTTGTGTGCGCAGTGCCGCTATGTGTCCAGGAGAGAATTGAGATCTGCCATCTCAGAGAGCAGTGATGTTTTGGGTGTTTAATGAGATGAATTGGTTTGGTCAAGATGCGCTGTTGAGCAAAAATAGGTGTTGTGGTTGTGCCTTTTGTGGCGGTTGGAAGGTGGTGCACCGCAGGTGAAAGGGGCAAGCCATCGCCAAAACACAACTCCTCACAGCGCCATATACAGGACGGATGCACAAATCTAAACTGGTATACTAGAACACCAGCGAGTTATGATTTTCTTGTATATTTTGACAGCTAATTTGTCACAAGTGTGATTGCTGGTATATTTTACCTATTTTCTAAAAAAGTAAAAAAAGGCTTCTGGGTGGTGGCGGGAACAATTTTTTGTCCATTCTCTTCTCCCACAAAAAAGCCGTATATGACAGCCGGGAGGTGGTGTCCCCCCCCTTTCTCTTTTTGGGAGGTCAGTCTGGCCCTCACCCCCCAAAATGCTCGCCCCTACCCAAAGCTTGTGGCTTTTTTCATACTTGTGGAGCTAAATTATAAAAAAAGAAGGGAGAAAAGAGAAAAGGACAGAAAAGGGAGATCATTGCAGTTTTAGTGGTATAAATAGATTGTAAGTATAAGCCAAATGTTGCGGCATTTCTTAGCTCACGTAGTTTTGCCTCATCCAGTGCTGCTTTGGCCACAGCATCACAAACTCTCTGCTTCGGCTGCCACTTGCTATAGTGGGTGTGCAAGTAGACCGGTAGCTTAGATGTTGACGCCATGATCAACCTTCTTTCACCACTCAATTGCCATTTGCTCAACGCACGCTTGAGGTTTGCTGCCCTGTCACCGCATGCGTCAATCACACCATTTAGATAGATTTCCTCTCTTCTGATTTGGAAATCATGCAAATATTGATGGAGGGGGGGGCCTTTTAGTGGCTCCAAATCTGGCAAGAGTCTGCCTGGTGATGGTGAGAATTCTCTCACAAGATATTTATGGTAGTATTTGCTGCCTAGTCCTCTGTCTGATATAATTCCTCCAAATTTGACATACAGATGTGTCCGGAAATATTCCTCCACTTTTTCTACTATGATTCATAACAATTTCTACGTCATATATTTGTTTTTCCAGCCATGCCAAATTTACTGGCTGCCATAATGCACAGCAATTTTGCCTTGCAACTACACTCTTTTCTTGTGCAAGTATCTAAAATATCTGTTAATTAATTAAGTATGTAAGTGAAACAGCAACACACCATCACAACCATGGCCACTGCCAGCGGATGTCCCCTAGAGCCTCTCAGGATACCCTACGTACTCCTCCAACGTGTCATATTGATAAAGGAAGATCCCCCAGGCAAGTGGATATGCTTTTTGTGGGGATTGATAGGGTGTATGCCCTTCAAAATGCTCCAATGTTGTGGCAGTACATCATCATTGGAACAAAGGAGCATTTTGAGGGGCATACACCCTATCAACCCTCCCCCTAAGCACATTCGCTTGCTCGAGGGGCTGTCCCCAATCAATCCGACACGTCACTTTGCAAGATTGGCTCTTGAGTGGGACTACAGGGGCCCATTTCTGCCAGGGCAATCGTGGTCAGGTTGGTTGCTGTGTGTAGCATGCAGCCGCAGACTGGTGTTGACCAGAACCCTGGCTTATCACATATTCATATTGCTAGAATTGTGTTGTAAAAATTGACAATTAGGATCAGTACAACTGTCCCATGCGGCAGGAAGAACATCGGCACTGCTTGGTAAACAGCTCTTACAATATAATGCAATGCTTCTTGGTAGTCGATTGTCAGGGGGCGTTCTATGTTCAACAACTCAATCTCTTTCTGCTTGTACTGGTTTGGATGTTAGTTGCTTTGATGGGATGTTAGTTGCTTTGAATTCCCCATCAGTTTCACGGTTCACGGCTTGGGCCTGATTTTGTCATGCGGCTCTGCTGTCTGTATTTGCAGCTAGATCCCATATCTGGTGTGGTAGGAGCTGATGGGATTCAAGGGTTAGTTGAGTCCTTACCCAACCGTCTGGGGGTAATGATCTAATTATGTGTGTGAAGCTTGACTTGACCGCCCATGTGCAGTGCAGGGTGAGAGGTGCCTCAATTGACATTGTGCCCCTCTGTCCTGCCTGGCTTGAGGATCTTGAGGATAATTCCAGTTCCGGTGTCATCACAGGTATGCCCTGACGACCCCAATGCCTGAGTCTGAGTACACGGAGCCCAGATGACGCTGCAACAACAGTTCCGGTGGTGGTAGGGAGTAGGGGGTCCAGGTCGGAAATTGCCGACTTTTTAAATGGCCCCAATACCATTTCTGAGTGTTTCAACCTGCTCAACTAGCTAATCACATGATACTATCCTGAAAGTTTTGTTGAAAAAATATCCAGAAGCTGAAACGTTCCGGGCTAACAAAAATTCCCATTTTGCATGCTATTTTGAGCCATACTTGCTAATCTCAGAGCACCTACATATGGGGTGTTATAAATATGTAAAAACGTTTTAATACATTGTTGGAAGATGTGTGTCAAGTTTCGTGACATATTTCATTGCTAGTGGTCTGTTGGCTGTTGGGGGGGGGCTACTAAAGGTTAGGCGGACACCGCCTAGCAAAACACCCCATTTTTCTAGTGCTTTGTATATTCTTGGAAACTTTCTAACTAAATTCATAGGATAGAAAGCATGGGCAATGTTCCCATGTATCTACCTTTGGAAAATGCTCCTAAAGTATGGGGGCATGATTCTAATATGTGTAGGTTCGCGCACACAATATTTCCGTCAACCTCAAGGCCAGCTTTCCCGCAACCTCCGGAGCCTTGAAGTCCATATCTGCATATCTTGTCTACGATAGAGACTTTTTTTTGTGACATCTCTCCCTATGCTTTTCCTCTTTTCCATCCCCTCCTCCTCTCCTCTTTCCTCCTCCCGAGGTCAACCTCCACGTAGACTACTCCAAAAAATGGTGCTCCTAAGCCTTCTATCCTCCGTCTACCAGCAGATAGCCCCAATAGTCCCCCCGGGCCTCGCCGTCTGCGTCGCGTCAGCGTTCGTGGGCGACGGGAAGCACCTGAATGCCTTCCGGCACGAATTCGTCGGCACCCTCCTCATGATCGGCCTGACATTCTCCCCGGGCAAGTGGGTAGGCCGCGACTCCCTCGCCGTCGCGTGGGTCGCGCACGCGTGCGGGGTCGTCGCCGCCGACAGGCTCGGGGGCGGCCAACACGTCAATCCCGCCGTCACGTCGTCAATGGTCGCGCTCGGGAAGTGCTCGTACACCGAGGGATACGTCCGGGTGATGGGATCGATGGCCGGCGGACTCGTGGCGTTCCCGCTGTTCAAGGCCCTGGCGGACAACCTCGGCCTAACCCCCCTGGGAGGGCCGGAGTTCGACCCCAAGGGGGACGAGGATGGCCTCGCCGCGGGCTTCTCGGAATTCTGCGCCATGGTTTTGCTGATGGTACTCATATACACGGTCAATTGGGAACTGAATTTCGGGAAGTATCACTACTGGATCAAGCAGACCCTCACCGCGATCGGGATACGGTATCTCATCGAGGCCTTCCCCCGCGCGGGACCGGCCATCAATCCCATGCTCGCAACGACGTGGTACATATTCGCGTACGGGGACTTCCCGGACCATCTCGGATTTTACTTCACGTACTGGGTGTCTTCCGTCTGCGGCGCGATGTTCGCGAGTTGCTTGTATGTCATCTACGCCGGGGGGACCGTGTTTGGCACGACCCTGCCCTTCGGTCCTATCAAGGGAGATGCGAAAACCGAGGTGGAGTCGAAGAAGAAAAAGTAAACAGAATGTACCTCCCAGGGACATCGTCTTGTCGTGGAAAGTATAGACTTTCTGCCGAACGTCGCGCAGCTAATAAGCCTATATCTTCATATTTTTTGTTTGTTTACTTTTTGTATATGAACTTGGTAAATCTAAAACGCTTTTCTATGAAAATTCGGTGTCAATGCATCAATTCAAAAGGTGCGCTTTCAGGAAACGGAACGTACGATCCCTCGCATTCAACATCCTAGGTAGTCTTGGGTACGATGTGCACCACCCTCTCATCATACATGGAGAAAAATCATTCTTACGAAGCCGACTCGAATCTCTAGATGCGTGTACCTCCCGAATCGGCAAACGCTTGCAGAGTCTCCGCTAGCGCCGAGTGAGTCTCCCATATCTCGTCATCGTCCTCCAAAAGATAGCATTGCTGGTATACCACGACGCAACGCAATAAGTAAATTCTTTTCTCGTGATCATTAATCTTCTTGCATATGTCGGCCATCTTCATAAGAACTTCCACGTGATCGCTTTCGTTGTACATGAAGTTTTGGTCTTGGAGCTGGACGCAAGCTGGGGTAGGATGACAAGGAGAGTTTTGGCAATGAGATAAATCTAGGAGGCAACAATGTCAGCGATGAAATGAGATTTTCTTGCCTGTGTATGTGTCCAATGACTGTTTGTATTTCTTCGTCCGATAATAGATGAATGCCATGGTGCTCAAAGTCGAGATCAGCATTGTCTTGTCGGATTTTTCGGGTAACATTTGTTGGAGCTCGAACGACGTGTCCACCAAGTCAGATGCATCATCGTACTGCTTGAACTTGATCAGCGTGTATGCCATGTTGTTCATGATTGACGACTGGTCCAATATAGCAGCAACCCATGCGGTATAATTGCATTCATCGTCGTTGTGAAACAGCTGCAAAGCACGTTGAAACGTTTGCATGGCCTTTTCGTACTTGCCCATTTCGAAATAGACGCACCCCATGTTGTTGAATAGTTTGGCGCAAAAGACAGTGTACTCGGGAGAGGTGGAAATCTTCTTGCCCAACTCGATCCCAGCCCTCTGTAGGACGGACAGGGCCGGTTCGAATTTCCCAATCGCATAGTAGGCGCTAGCAACAACCATCAACGACAGTCCGTCACGGGAGGGGACGTCTCTCTCGTCTTTGATGACATCCCGGTACATACCCGATAGGAACTTGACGCATGTTAAGTTCCGCCGTCCGAGATCATTTTTTGCCAAAGACGACTTGCCGTTTGCATTTAGCTCCTGTAAGTTACGGATGAGGGCATTTAGAAGTGGACGTAGGTGCTTATGTACCTTCAAAGGGACATACCAGGCAATGCCGTTGCCCGCCAGGGAATAGAGTACGATCACCTACGGTCACTCACCTCAAGGGCATTCTTAGCTAGTTTCACGGCCTCTTGCGCCTTTTCCACAAAGCACGATCCTTCGTCGGCAATGCATTTGCGTAGAAGGGCGTTCAACTTGACGATTTGAGCCTTCCCTTTCTTCGACGCTTCGCCCGTCACATCGTCGCCAGCGTCATCCGGGCATGGAGAATTTCGAGTTTCGTGAATCATGTGCATCATCAGGCTCGTCCGGACCCTCTCGAACGGCATCCTACCGACCGCGATACCCGCGCCGTGTCGTGGAACGACGCATATGGTGGCGACAGCGAGGTCTGCCAGATCGACTGCACTCTTCCTGGAAGTTCCGACTTTCATGGATTTCATCGCCTTCGGTATGTTCATCTTCATCTGCTTGATCTGACTCTTCATGGTGGCGTTCGCTGCCGCCCAGCCAATCCCGTCTTTCTTCTGACGTTCCTTTTCCGACGGAAGCGTGTCGAGACTCTGCAGGCTCATCGCCGCAGTTTTATCGCACGGAGAACCGAGGATCGACTTCCCATATTTCGCGTACGAGTTTTTGCATAGGAGGTCCAATACGTTGGAGTCGTCCTCGCGCACTCCCCCATCGATCTTTGCAGGGCTGACCGGTTGAAACGCCGATCCATGGCCCGATCCGGGCGTCCTCGTGACGAATGGATTGCCATCGGAGTCGTTAGCGGTGGCGTCAAAGCCTCGCGAACCCATAGGCCGGGCCTGGGGCTTTACTCGAACATTCAGCATCTTCAAAGAGTCTTGTGTGGCTTGCGGCAATAATTCTTGACTTCGGAGGATAGTTCGCTTCCTTCGGGACAAAAAAAACAAAAACAATTCAAAAATTGATACGTATTGAATTCCTAGCTACACAGGGCAAAAAATTTGGAGGTTGAGGTCACGGACAGACAGTTACTGGTGTGCACAGACCGACGCGACAGCGTGTGGGTCTCCTGTTTGGCTTTCCCGCCACGTGGTTCATGAGAGGATCGTGGCGAGGCGAAGGGATCGGGTGGACGTGAGGGGACGAGAACCAAGTCTTCTTCGTCTTCCTTCCGTCACTCCTCACGATACGTACTAATTTCTTCATATTTTTCTGTTAGAGAAGAAGGAGGTATGATAGAGAGGCGCGAATCAATCTCTCTGAGTAGCTCGTCGGATCATGAATGTACCGGCGTCGGCCACTGAATATCGTCCATCCGGCACAGATCCGCCGTCGTTTACCGCCGCTAAGAGAAGACATCGCCCCCCTCGCATGACCGCCGCCGCCATATTCGCCGTCGCCACGACGACGACGACGACGATCGGCGGCCTCGCGAGGCCGGTTCGGTCCTTCCCCATCCCTTCAGTTGTGACGAGGAGGTCCGCCGTCGGCTTCGTCTCCGGTAGGGGGGGGTCGCTGCCGCCGCTTCACCCCCCCGGACGTGCCGCCCTCGCCGTCGTCGCCCGGTCGTCGTCGTCGTCGTCGTCGTCGTCGTCGTCGTCATCATACGACGTCGTGGTCGTCGGGGGGGGACATGCCGGCTCGGAGGCCGCGGCCGCCTCGGCCAGGACCGGCGCTCGCACCCTCCTCATCACGCAGGACAAGTCCACCCTCGGCGAGCTAAGCTGCAATCCGAGCGTCGGCGGCATCGGGAAGGGACACCTCGTCAGGGAGATCGACGCACTCGACGGGGTCATGGGGGAGGTCGCCGATTCGAGCGGGATACACTTCCGGATGCTCAACAGGAGGAAGGGACCGGCGGTGAGGGGTCCGAGGGCGCAGATGGACAGGGACATGTACAAGGCCAACATGCAGCGATTCCTCCTGAACGGCGACGACGGCCACAACGGGATGGCGAATTTGGAGGTACTAGAGGCCAGCGCCGACGACCTCCTCCTCGACGAGGGTGCGGGCATCGAGACCCTGGCGCCGTTCGCCGACCCCGCCGATTCGGACGGCCGCGGCGGCGGCGGCAGGGGCGAGGGGGCTCGCCTCGAGAGGGCGAAGTCCCTCTCCTCCGCCGCCGCCAACGCCTCGAATCGACGAGCGCGCATCCGGGGCGTTGTCGCCATCGACCCCGCCACGAAGGAGAGGATCGAGATCGAATCGTCGACGGTGGTCCTGACGACCGGGACATTCCTGCGGGGAGTGCTCATGATAGGCAAGGAGCGGTACGCGGGGGGGCGACACCTGCGCGATTCCGAGGAGGTGGAGCCCCCAAGCGTCGGGCTGGCCCTCACCCTCGAGCGGTTCGGCTTCCCGCTCGGACGGCTCAAGACGGGAACGCCGGCGAGGCTCGACGGACGAACGATAGACTGGGGGGCGTGCGTGGTGCAGCCGAGCGAGAGGCCGGCGGTGCCGTTCTCGCACGTACGTCAGTCGAGGGGGGAGGAGCCTCCCCTCGCCCGCGCGGGACGGTTGATCGACTGTTATCAGACCGCGACGAACGAGGAGACTCACAGGATGGTGATGGAGTATTCTCACCTCTTACCCGAGTACGATGGGATGGGTGGGAAGGGAAACGGTCCGAGGTACTGCCCGAGCATATACAAGAAGGTGGAGAGGTTCGCCGAAAGGAAGAGTCACAATTCGTTCCTGGAGCCGGAGGGGTTGAACACGCACATCGTTTACCCCAACGGAATGTCCGGCCCGTGTGAGTATCCAAAACTTTCGACATGGAACGCATACTATTGTTAATGGAATATCATCATTCGCTGATCCGCACTTTTCTTTCTCCTTTTTTTTTACTTTGCACAGATCCCGAAGAAATCCAGCAGAAAATATTTCGCAGCATGAAGGGCCTGGAGAAGGTGGAAATCGTCCGACCGGGTTATGATGTGGAGTACGGTGAGTTATTCGTCACTTTAAGATGTATTTCTACGAGAAGCATATTTTTTGTTAGCCACTCTTCCTCACCGTCCTGTACGCGCGCCAGATTTCGTCAACCCCCAAGTCCTAACGCACACCCTGGAGACGAAGTCGATCGCGGGCCTCTACCTCGCAGGTCAAATTTGTGGCACTACGGGTTACGAAGAGGCGGCGGCGCAGGGAATCATCGCCGGGGCCAACGCCGGTCGCGCGGCCGGAGCGGCATATCGAGGCGAGAGCGCCCCGACGCCGTTCGTGCTGGGTAGGGACGAGGCCTACATCGGCGTGCTTATCGACGACCTGGTGACTAAGGGGACCCTGGAACCGTACAGGATGTTCACCTCGCGGGCGGAGTACAGGATCAGCCTAAGGGCGGACAATGCCGACTTGAGATTGACTAGGAAGGGAGCGGAGCACGGTCTTGTGACGGATCCGGAACGGCTGGCGGCGTTGGACATGCGTCGGACGTTGATCGCGGACAACGTCGAGCGATTGCGCAACTTCAAGCTGTACGTAACCGATTGGGGGAGCAGGGGCGGCGATGACTTGATGGGCGGCGTCGCGGCACACAGACCGGGGAGGGAGAGTCACAAGAAGAGCGCGGAGGAGGTCCTGGGTATGCCCAACGTTTCGTTGAAAATGGTGGAAGACATCATGGCCGACGTCTTAAACGAGAAACAAACGACGACGGGCAGGGAATCGTCTTACGATTTCCATTTTACTCCATCATCCGTATACGATACGGTCGAGGCATCTGTAAAATACAAGTCGTACGTCGTCCGGCAAGAGAAGGACATCGAAAGCTGGCGCAGGGCTCAGGGCGTGAGGATCCCGCCGAATGTCGTATACGATCACGCAAAGATGCCGACGTTTAGCAAGGAGGAGATTGAAAAGTTAGACCGATTCCGACCGACGACATTCGCCGAAGCATCACAAATAAGTGGATTGACGCCGCAGAGCCTGGTGTACCTGTACCATCACGTCATGAAGTTGAATAAAGAGACCAGGAGGGAGAAGAGAGAAGAAAATGCTGTAGCCCAATAGCTGTTACTGTTTTGTTGGACGAAATTCTAAGTAAATCGTTATCAATTCCACATATGGCCGACAATTTGATTTTGAGTCACATCGGCTGCTTCATATTGGTTGCGTCTCAAGAATTCTTGATCTTCCTATTTTTGTTGTGAACCTTATAATCGTTCAGATAAGGCGCCGCCAACGCGAATATTTCTGTGAAGATATTGTACGGGATGAAGAACGTGCCCATACGAGTGCCCTGTGCAGGGGCGGGGGGGGGATATCATATTTTTTTCGGCAACAGGCGAATCAGTCGAAGGCGACGACGAAAAACTGCGAAGAAATCCGGGACGTATGTAAAGCGCTCTTACCCACGCCATGGCTCCAAGGTCCCTCAATGCGCAGCATCCGATGCTCCTCAAAATCTCGTCCGGCAGGAGCTCCGGTCCCACCGCGCTCTTCTGCGCTTGCTCCATCAATTCGATCTTATGATCGACCTATGTATGGGGTTCATCACGCGAAAAACGATGACATTAGCCTATCGTCCGACGGCAAACTTCACCATCGTCACCGCACGATAAAAAAATACACAACGACGACGCGAGGCGAAGCGAAGAGACCGCGAAAAAAAAAAGGAAACGAAAGCCCGCGTCGGACGATTGAAAAAGGCCGAAGGACGATACACGAATCGCGTCTCACTCACCTTTTCGTAAAAGTTGCTGCTAACCGGACTAGGATGGACCGCGCAAACGTCTATGCCCAAACTCCGAACCTCGATGTGCAGCGAGCACGCCAGCTGACTGACGAACGCCTTCGTCGCCGCGTAACTCGCCGCGAAGGGCGTTGGGACGAATCCGGCCACGCTGCTCGTGAAGACGACGCATCCGGATAGTTTGTTATTCACCATCCTCTCGAGGAAGTGGTGGGCCACGGCGAAGCTCGCCGTGGCGTTGCATTCGACGTTCGATAAAATTTTCGGCAGCGGGGTCTGATCGACGAAGCCCGTGACGATGAATCCCGCGTTGTTGAACACGCACCGTACGTCGATGTCGGACGTGGCGTCGGCTATGCGCCTGAGGTAATCCGATCCGGGCACGAAGTTGCACCCGACCGACCGGAACTCCAACGACGCGTACCTCTCCCTGAGACATTTCACGGTGTCCCTCAGGTGGTCGTCGTCGAGCGACACGAGGACTACGTTCAGGCCCTGGTCGGCCAATTTGAACGACAGGGCGCGGCCGATGCCCGATCCGCTCCCCGTGACAAGGGCCCACGACGCGCCGTCGTATCGCTCCTTGAGGTTCGGGACGGAGCGGATCGTCGACATGTAAACCTGCGGGATGAGGTACGCGATCAGCCAGAAGACGGTCGGGAACGCGAGCGCGTACAGGAGGTAGGTGGAGATGGACTCGGACAACGTCATTGTTTTTTGTTTTTTGGGGGGGGTTGGGGGGTGGCGGTCGTCGTCGTCGTCGTTTGTTCTCCTCTGGAAGGACCGGGAAGATGGGAGGGTTGGCGAATGTTGTTTGTGGGGTGAAGCAAGCTCGGGCGTACCTGAAGATGTTATTGTTGCGAAGGACGGCGAAAGTGAAGGTTAGCATGAACCGTCGTCATGGTAGGTAGATAGAGTAGGTAGAGTAGTATGTTGTTGTGGTTGGTGGCGGTCGGTTCTTATTAGGGCGCCGGTTTTTATTTAGGGAGCAACAAGGCGGGAAAGATGTGCGCTGGAACTCATACTCTCATGGGAAGAGTGCTTCGGATTAGACACGAACAAACACAAGGCCGTGGCACCACCATGACGATCGAAGTCCCCGCGGAATCATCGCGACGACATCGTGCATCCCCGAGTTCTCGCCCCCCCCTCCCACTCCTCTCGCCTTTGTTGGCGGCGGTATTATTACTCCTCGGCAATAATACCGAAAGCGCCTCCTTCGTTCGATCGCCCGTTCGCGCCGCATCCGCGATGACGACCGATCCTTCGGGCGGCGCTGCTACCGGCCGCGCGGGCGGCAGTTCGATTCCTCATCGCGCGGGGGAAGGAGGGGCCGGCGGGGGCGGCGATGGACCGCCGTCCCCCCCCCATAATAACGACCGCGCCGAGCGCGTCCTCCAATTGCCCGAGGCAACCAACGATCCATCCATCCCCACTATCAAATTGGGCGGTACGAGAAAAATAATAGTCATCCTCGCGTTCGTTCCTTCCCCCCCCCCCCCCCCCTTGTTTTGTCGTTTTTATTTTTTTTTCACCACCGGCGTTACGATTGATACTTACGTCATTTCGCCCTCTGAACGATCCGCGCGCGTTTCCTTTCCTTCCTTTTATCCAAGAGAGCATACGATTCGAGGAAATGGGACCCGTCATCATCAACGCCGATGGTACAACTCGACGGATCGACAATTGGGATACAATGACGAAGGGGGAACAGGAGGTGGCGTGGAGGAGGATAGCCAAGAGGAACGAGGAACGACGGAAGGCCCTGTTGGAACGGCAGCAGCAGCAGCAGAATGAATCGGAGGAATAAACAATCCTGATGACGGTAGGCATTGGCGAGATTTCACCTGGCAAGAACTCACTCACCCTAAACGATACCGACAACGGTCAACGCGTGAGCAGAAAAAAGCTCGACGTTCAAATCACTCATCAAATCATACTTTTTTTTGACCTCCGTTGACATTGAAATCTATGATATCTATTTTAAAGCAAGTTGAGTCCCTGAAATTGGCTGAAAGAAGTCATCAACATTCTCCTAATAATACATCATTGAACAGATGCCATCCTACTTGCAAGGGGGCAGAATTTTTTCAATGAGGCATGATTTAGGCACCTGACTTTTTTCCGGGTCATCTCCAAGTCCTCTCTCACCGAGTTCCCAAGTAGTGTCGGCGGACACACGATCGATGCGCATACCTCGTTCCAACAAAGTATTATCAGAAACATACAACCCTTCCATCGCGTCAAACCTCGTTTAAGTTCAATGGCATTGTATGCCACCATCCTACCCCTAAGTACCGTGCCGGCAACCATCCCTTCGTGCCCCTACCAATGTCATGTGCTTCGTCAAGGACACGCAACCCAATCTCTGCTGTTGGGTTATATGAGATACTTAACATGGGACACCAGATAGTTACATGCTATCAGCAATCAAGACGTAGCAGGCCCACGTGTCCCCGCGGCCTGGTTCTTATTCTTGCCATGTTTGACCTAAATTTTGTTACTATGGGGGCGATGTTTTATCACAATCTAATCTGGCCCATGTTGTTTTTATGTTCATAAAATTCATTCGCTTGTATTGTAGATAGAGTTGTACAACATACTCCTACATACATAGAAATAATCACAAATCCCAATCAAAAATGGACAAACCTGAAGAGAGAAAAGTACATGACAGACAAAAGGGGTCGACTATAATATGGCACCCTAATGGAGATGAATATATTCAATTTCACCCTTTTTTCGCGCGCG
>JALLAZ010000442.1:0-18248 GCA_036939755.1 Stephanodiscus triporus
TAGGTTAAGAACTCAATAGCTCACTCTGTTAAGTCCCGACCGCCCTGGAAGTAATAATGGATTTGTGTTCTGCAAATTTACATACGCGATTGCTGAGGGCTGGCAAGAGAATCGGAGCCCCCTAAAATAGAGAACCATTACGAAGGGGGAAAATCCTCCAAAAGCAACGACGCATTGTACCGGAAACTCTTGGTGTCCCTCGTGGGATGAGGGATATGGCCGAGCGGCTGCATAACACTGATGTTGAATGGATGACAATGATTCAATAAAATATGGACGGTGACGGTCGAGATAATTCATTCATGATCGGTTTCCTAAAATATGGAAAAAGGCAAAGTGTATTTTAGAGGGCCATCGGCTTTGGCAGAAGAGCTATCTACCACTGGGTGCTCCAGTGCTCCATGAATGCGAAATTGACAGCCATCACGGAACACCAGAAGATCGCCCAGATGATCGCTACCAGAACCCTAACTTCCGCGTCGCAGGTTGGCGCTCCGTCGACCTCCATGGGGGGGTTAGTCACGAAGATTACCCAGCTCCAGGCAGCGTTTATGGCGAAGACCATGCCCACGTTCCAGACCTTGATGCCCCCGTGGGCAGCGTACAAGAAAAAACCTAACGACAAAACAGCCATGGCGCGAAAGCACATTGTCACGCTCTCTGAGGCATAATCCGACAGCCCCTGATAAAAGCATTCCCATCCGGCCTTAGGGGCGGCAAGGACCGCGATCGACCAGGCTATTTTCACGAAAACCATGCCGTAGAATAGCCCCATGCAAACCTTCCCTCCGAAAGAATTGGTCGCATTCCACTCATTCCGGAGATTTTTTATCGGGTTGAAAGTCGCCGTGGAATTGGTGGGCGCAACTCCACCCTCCTTGAGCAAAGGCTTAGATTGTTTGGAAGCGAACTTGGAAGCGTACATGGTGGTGTTGGTGGAGGAATGGGGAATCCGTTCAAAAAATGGAAAGTTTTTCTCAAGGCTTTTCAAATCCATTTTATGTATGTTTCCGTTTATTAGAGTTTCTAAAGATACTTATCATAAGTACTTGCGGGGTGGTGGCGGTTTTGGCGGACGAACGGGCATTCATTTAACCCTTGCGTCAACGCTATCGTCTTCGCTGCAACCCTCACCCTGCGCCATCGCATATTGCATCTGCTGACCATAAAATATTAAGAAATTCGCAATCGTCGCAATCGAAGTTGTTATTCTCGCTCAAGATCAGCCAGCTCCAAATCTTTCTTCATTTCCTCCATCGCATTTCGTTTCTCTTCGTGTAACCCCCGTATTTCTGCTCTCAACGATCTGATTTGATCCTCCTGAACCGCGTTGTGGGACTTCATTTCATTCATCTTCTTCTCACACTCGACCTTGATGTTGGATATTGTCAAATCGTTGCACTTCGATTGAGTGTTCAGGGCTTCTTCTAAAGATGCTATGCTATCATCTTTCAGTCGGCAACTCAGTTCCAGTGTCACAACTCTTGCCTTCAATGATTCTATTTCATCCTCCTGACACGATTTCTGGGCTTCCATATCGAGAATTCTTTCATTCAACTGAGTCAAGTCTTTCTTTAGAGTTTCTTGTTGTATCCCCTGCATAAAGATTGTCGATTCTAACACTTTCACCTTTGTCTGCAAATTTAAGATCTCAGCAGACGCACACCAGCCTCCCTCGCTCCCGAGACACAGTAAAGCATCCTTCAGCTGAGCAATATTCTCCGTCGAGTTGGATGTATTTCCTTGCACAGGAGTGTCTATTTCTTCAATTGCGCATTTGATTCGCCGGATAACTTCGATGTTAGAGCATATCACAGCCTCGAGTTCATGTATCGTTTGATCGCGCTGCAGTACCTTATTATTCTTCGAAGACGCAAACGGCGAAAGCATATTTCCAAAGCGGACGTTGCCTCGGCGAGTGGGCGGCCCAGTCGAAATTGCATCGCTACTTGTCACGCTTGCATGGTCACTCATTTGAGATGATGTGCAAATCGTTGTAGGCACCGCTGTTGCAGAATCGTTTTCAGTGTCGATACCCCTTCTTCTTCTATTCTCGGCCAGCCGCTGCTCCCATAATTCGGCAAGGCCTCCGAGAGTTTCGGGCAGATATTCGACCGGAGCATCGACTATATTCGACGAATCAATGATTGCACTCGTTCTGCGCTCGAGGTTTGACTGTAGTTGCCTGTTGTTTTCAGCATCATTTTCCCCGGCAGCTTTGCATCCCTCAAATTTCGCAAATTGCTGCCCCTGATCCTCTTCTTGCCTAGCGCCAACATTGGGCTCTACCATTGAGTCGCCTACGTTACCAACGCGCATGCGAGAGCCACCTTCCAACATGACGTGATGTAGAGCTTCGTCCATCTTCATCTTAAGTTGTCAAAAGCTGCGTATCTCGTTGCAAGGACCGACTGCGATATGTACAGACCAAAATTTCAGAGCATTAAGGCTACCACCACCACGATCGCTGTAGGGTGCGCGTTCACTGGGGGTGAAACCAACAGGCTTGATCACATTGTCCTCCTGCCAGTGATATATTATTATGGGTGCACCTAAAGGCCGGAGTTGCGAGAAATGTGTGAGGCCGCAACTCCGGCCTTTAGCTGCACCCTCTAAACGTTGCTCTTCTTGGATACTTCTTTTCGTAAGTACTCTAAATATCTACAATACCTACGCGTAAGTCCTAGAGATGATCATCTACCGTATCTCCTTAGCGTAGTATGATACTGCCGAATTTTCGGCAGTACCAGCATTAACACACTAGTCGCAACTTCAACTCATTTTAGTTAAAAAACTTGTCAGTTTAAACCCCCAAACTAATGACACATGAAGAAAGCTGACAGTCTCAGCTTTCCAACGGTATAATACGGGTCTGGGGGTCGCAGACGGAGTTATAATGACGAAATATTACTCCGCGCGCAAGGGTTGAGATCTTGTTTTTCCATGAAATTAGAGTACTTTTGCGGTACCGCAAAATGTTCGATAGTAAGAAATTCATATTAACTCCTACGTAGAGGCTACGTCGGTGAAAATTATTTAAAAGTACATAATAGCTCGAGAACGACCTCGCAAGCTTTTGCGTTTGTGGGTTGTGTTTGCTCTATCGTAATTTTCTCCCGCCGATGCGCGAACACTAGAAAAACAGACAGGCCTCCCGTACAATCTACATACACACATACTGTAGGAACAGGTATGAACAATTTTCCGAAAGTACTTATTTTTAGGCCTGGTACTGCCGAAAATTCGGCAGTAGGCCGTGCCGATAAGGAGATTGGCGACGCACAGGAAATAAGGAGTCGCGCCAAAACCATTTTTGGGGGCGCCCTCAATACTCCCCCCCCCAAATCCTGTGTCTTTTTGCCAGCGCGGACATGAGCTCTTTGGGTTGAACGCTCGCGTATGGTACTCCACTGAACATTGTTTGACTCGCCTCTTCTCTCTCCCTCTTCTATGCAGCCCGCGGATAAGCGGAAACAATTCACAAGGGATCGAGGAGGGGTAAGGCTGAATTTCCACATCGGGGGAAAAGATGGATTGCCTGGATGACCACGGCATTCACCTCGCGACATCGCTGGATATAGAAAATGAAAGCGACATAGATATCTCCTCCCACATGGACTCGATGTCCGAAAATTCACTCATCAATTTCCGTGCGATACATAAGTCCGGACAGCAACAGTCGACAAACCTGCCCCTTCTAACGGCGTGCTACATTTCCGCGTTGACGGTGGGAGCAACCACCTACGCCTTCTCCTTCTACAGCAACGACCTGAAAACATCACTAAACCTATCCCAAAATCAACTCGATACATTGAGCAGTGCGACGTTCTGTGCCGGCATATTTTCGTGGTTGCCGGGAATGGTAGTGGACTTTTGGGGAGCTCGGCGTGCCATGGCACTTGGCGGCACATCCAACGCAATAATTCTCAGTTTGTATTGGGTGATTGCCACGGAACATGTCAAATTACATGATATCGAGTTTTTGATGTTTTTGTTGAGCGCTTTGAGTGTAGTAACATTCATGGGATGCGCTTTGATCACTGGGAGTGTGTTCAAGGTCATCGTTGAGAGTTGTTCGAGTGGTACGAAAGGCAAGGCAGTTGGATGTGCCAAGGGATATGTCGGCGTAGGGAGTGGGGTTTACGTTTGTTTATTTGGGGCGTTGTTCGGTAGCAGTTCTTACGAGGAAGGAGGGTCGGATTCGAAGTTGAAATCGCTGAATTTTCTTCTAATGGCAGCTGTGCTTTCCTTCTTGGCCGCCACTCTCCCTGCATTATTATTTCTTCCCAAACAATCACCGACATCGCCAACTTCTGCGTATCAAAGCCGAAGGGATGGAACGCGCAGCATTCATTTTCGGGTAGTCTACGTCGGCCTTATTTCACTTGGAATATGGGTCGTTGGAACGAGTTTGTTGAACTTACGCTTAGATGAACAAGCTAAAAATAATGGCGGTGCGAGTGGCGTCGATCCTTCGATATTGAATAAGACGTTGAGCGAGGACATTACCATGGCCCGAGAGCTATTCGATTCATCGAGGGTTTTAATATCATCATCGGCTGGAATGAACTGGGGCAATGCTTTCATGATACTATTGTTGTGGTGGGGACCAGCGTTGAGCTTGCTTTGTTTGCCTCCAAGGAATGAATTTGCTGGCGACGCAACCGATTCAATTGAGGAAAACGCATACGATGGCAATGATGAACATAATCTTGAAACGGATGGTGTCAATGGTAGGGTGGATGCATGCATCAACGTGGAAGACGAAGATACATTTTTGCACGATGGCATTGGAAGAGTTTCATTTGGGTTGAAATACGGCGAAATATCATCTTCCGAACTGGACGATTCCCTCGGAGCTGGCAGTGATCATGTTTTAGATGCCAGTGACCGGGAATTTACGTTGTTGCAAATGTTGAGAACTTCTCCCGCGTGGCTCATGGCTTGGACGTACCTTATTTTGGTGAGTGCACTCTCTCAATACGCTTTGTTTCTGCAGACTTAGAGGCATTAACTTACATGGCTTACTGACATAATTCCTTCGTAATTTCAGGTTGGTGGAGGAACTCTCATGACGACTAATATAGGTAAGATTGAGGGTCGAATCGGGCGTGGGTTGGGGCTACCTGGATCACGTGTCATCCTCGTCTCTTATACTATTTGCTGCGCCAATCGCTTACAATGTTTTCATTCCTATGTTATCGTACCAACAATAGGTCAAATGACTGAAGCTTTAGGCTTCGATCACGCCACGACGTCGGCGAGTCTTGCTCTCTTCAGCGCCGCACAGGGTGCATCCAGAGTGTGTACCGGCATAGCGTCTGAGATATCCCTCGGTTGGAGCCCGCCCAGGTTTTGTAGATGCCTCCTCTCCTCCAATGACACGGGGATTCCTAGACCTGCCTTTTTGGTCCTGGCATCGTTGGTCGGCGCTGCCGCACACTTCGTCCTGGCCATATCGACATCAGAAGGAGCATTCGTGTTCGGTGTAACGTTGGCGGGTTTGTCTTTTGGGATGGTCTGGCCAATGATGGTATTGATCACCGGAGAGTTTTTTGGCGTTGCCCATGTCGGAGCGAACTACATGTGGTTTGACGGGATGAGCTCCGCCGTTGGCACTCTATTAATTTCAAAGGTAGTGGCACAGGAGGTGTACGATGAGCACATTGTCCGAGAGGAATCTGGAGGCGAGGGAAATTTCAAGTGCACCGGCTTGGGTTGCTTTGCAATGACTCATGCAATCGTGTCACTGTTATCGTTGACATGCATAGTGTCAAGTTTCGCTTTGATCAAAAATCCCTGGTCGCAATCCAGCTCGCGCAGAGATGTGGCATCATAATCGGAATAGGTTTGGAGCATGAACACCATACAACACCCCTTTTCAGCAACAGAATGTACATGCTGAATTGATAATCTCATGCGTGTTCTTGAACCGTAGGATGGTATCTACCCGTGACGAGGAGATATTGATGGGCCCGACGGGCGCAGGGGGGTCTAACTGGTTGAGGTTACTGGAGACAAGGTTCGAAGAAAAATCGGTAGATTCCAAAGAATCGTTGGAGGAAGAGCACAAATCTCTGGACCCTCACCACAAAAATTACTTCTTTCTCAGCTAAGGAGCAATGACGAAACGGCGACCTCTGCACAATGAGTGCAAATAACGTCGAACTGTTGTTGCGATTTTACCTCTACTGATGCGGCTAATTTTAATGCAATTACCCTGCGAATTTGGCTTAGATTCACATATTGAAATCTGTGTGGTGTGCTACGCTACTTATGTCTACCTCTAGACAGATATGCCCCTTACATAAGCAATTCGAAGTTCTGCCCGTTTAATGACTTCCAAAGCTTCTGAAGCATCCCCCCGGTGAAGCTGAATCTTTGATCGAAGCATCTGGTCCTCCATCATCACTAACTGGGTTATGTATTTCAACAAGGGATGGGGATGACTTGGGACACCGAGGGCCGAGAAAACATTCATAATGTAATTCAAATCAGTAGCAAGGTGCTCGGCACCCCTCCGTCCCAGACGGGGGATTCTCATCGTTCGCTCTAAGAGACGACCCGTGACGGCCATACTGACCACATCAAGCCATTGGTTGCAAAATGCTGCCTCCTCTCCCTCGTCTTCCTCTACAGTCTTCTTCGTCTCAAGAGACTCGCGATCATCGTCATTGCCATCATCCAACAAGAATCTCGACAGGTCTCCCCCGCCCATTAACACCGCCAACTGTGATTTACCGTCGCCCGTAAAAGAGCACCCCGCAGCTGCTACGAACTCCTTCCACGGCTGGACCGCCACATCCATAACACCTGTCATGACCTCGTTGGCGAGTCCCAAAGCATCGGCATCGGACGCAAACGGCTCCAACGCCTGGACCAACGCCAGCATGTGCTCGCCCACATGTGTTATGTACTGCTGGGGGAGTATGCCATACGATTCCTCGTCCCCATCATTTCCTCCTCCTCCTGACCTGTCCTGTTTCCAAATCGGCAACGCCGAGATGCCACGCAATTGCCGTTCGGGGATTGCGGAACACACTTCAAAGACGAGAGACAAGCAACTCCGCGCGAGGCGAGCCGTCGAGTCGTGCGCCCTTGGGAAAAGGGGAAGAAGGTGGACGGCCGAGGACGACTCGCTCTTCGCGGGACCACCCCCCGCGAGTCGACGGAGCTGCACGACCGACGTCGGACACATGACGCCTGTGCCGTCGTCAACGAACGTCGGGGACGGGTCGCAAGCCACCCTGGCGAGCATGGCCCGGATCTGAACGGGAGAGAGCTCGTCGGGAACGACCATATCGTCGCCCCCCTCCTCAAACACGGCATCAGCCATCACGCTCGAGAGCGCCCTGAAACGATCCCTAACGGAATGCTCGAACGAGAGCAGATTACGCTTGAACACCCCGGCGATGCGCAGTACCTCCAGAGCGCAATTGACGTTCATTTCGTCGAAGTCGGCTCCACTGCTGCTCGAGGCGTTGGTGGAGAGTGTACCCATCGCGATGGCCAGCTCGGCAGCGTGATTGGACACGAGTTTGTCAATGGCAGAGATGGTGGCGGGGGCGTTGTACCCGCTGTTAAGGAGCTCAAAGCGATCGATGACAGCTTCGCATAACATTGACAATATTGTAAAAAAAATAATGAATCAAACACAAAATACATGGTGGGAGATACACAACAACAAGGATTGGGGGGGTCGGGGTAGTCCTTACCTTCCGCCAGGGGAAACATGAACGGCGCCAAATCGCCCAACCTCTCGGCGGCATCCTCGAAGCTAGTGATCCCCCTTACGTCCCTGGCGACCATGCTCGCGGCCTCGCCCAAGGGGCGCTGTTCCGCCTCGGACAGCGCGCGTTGGTACGGCAAGAAGGGAGAAGCGATGAGCAGGAACGCCGAGCGGACGGCGCCTCGCACCGTCTCGTCGGCGTCGCCGTCGTCGGCGGCGGCGGGATCTCGACCTTTCTTGGTCTTGGCATCCCTGCCGCCGCCCTCCTCCCTCGCGGCGGCGGAGCCGTCGTTCCAAGCCTCCATCCGATCATAGGCCAAAGACAGGAATCGGACGGTGGACTCGTACGCCGCGGCGATGGCTTCCATCCCTCCCCCCGCAACCCTCCCACCACCCCCTCCGCCGATGTCGATCCCCCTCCTCCCCCCCGGGGGTGGACACAACGACCCCAGGCGCTTCTCGAACGACGCGACGATCGGTCGGAAGCACTCGATCAGCACCCGCACGACGATGGATGGCGCGAGGTCCGGACCGAAAACCGTCCTCGACTGCGTCCGTTCCTTCGTCAGCAATTCGAGAGTCGCCTCGTAGAATTTCGGCAGGAATTCCACGAATTGTCTCGCGGCGGCCTCGGCCGACGGCGTCGTCGCGGAAGACGGAACGTGGGGGGAGGACGCGCCGTCGTCGTAATCCTCGTCGAAGTCGAAATCCTCGACCTCGTCCTCGCGTTCGTTCGTTACCCCGGGCCCGCCGTCGGTCCGCTCGACGACGCGTCCCCGGGCGTCGCCGTCGCCCCCCCCCCCCCCCCCGGCGATGACCTCCCTCTTACCCCCCCCGCCACCGCCACCGCCACCGCCACCGCCACCGCCACCGCCCCCACCGAAGCCGAACCAGAGCGCGTGTATCTCCAACGGCCTGATCCTAACGTACTCCTCCCTCATTACGTCCATCTTCCCCAGACTCCCGTACATCCCCACGCACTGCACCAACGGCCCCAATCGCGTGTCCATCCTCCTGAGCGCGTGGAGCAACTGCGGCTTGAGCAGCGCCTCGAGCTGCCCCCGCAGCCTCGTCAACGCGACCTCACGCTCGTCCCGTCCCTCCGGCATCCCCGACAACGCCCGCGCCCCCGCCTCGAGCTGCGCGAGCGCGCTCACCGCCTCGACGAGGTTGGGCGGTGTCGTCGACAGCAGCATCGGCACGGAGTTGATGGTCTCGTCCCACGACGACGCGGCCGAGAGTATCGCGCGCGCGGCGCGCAGGTGCGAGCGTAGGTTGAGGAGGGAGCGTAGGGTGACGAGCGGATGATGACGACGATGACGATCGTTGTCGTCCGTGCCGCGATCGACCGTCGTCCCCCCCCCCCCGACCGCGTCCGCGACGACCGCGTCCTCGACGACCGCGCCGTCGACGTCGTCGTCGTCTTCGACGCCCGTTCCCGCCCCCGCGTCGGGGGGATGATGGACGACGCCCGCCGCGCCGCGACCACCGCGATCGTCGCGATGCCACCGACGATCGTCCTCGGCCTCCATCCCGTCGAGCAATCCCCGCACGTCCGCCTCCATCCCGTCGAGGCCGCTCCTGATCCTGTTCACGTCGGCGGCGCAGCGAGGAACCACCGCCGTCAGCTCCGCGCCGATCCGACCGATCTCGTCGTGACATTCCTGGGTTTGCATCTGAAGCCGCAGCGCCAGGGAGGCCATTCGCCGCTCGAGCCACTGCTGCCGGCGCTCGTCGTCGTCGTCGTCGTCGTCGTCGTCTATGTGACATTCGAGCGCGAGGTTGAGGTATCGCGAGACGGAGAAGTCAGAGTCCGGCGACGCGAGGACGGCGGAGAGGCGATCGTCGAGCTCGGGATTATCATCGATGCCGCCAGCGCCGGACGAGGAGGAGGGCCGCGCCGCGAGGAGGGTGGGGGAGCTCATGGTTTTACGGGTTTTTGTAGAGTATCTACGATAGAGGATAAGTGTATCTTCTCCCTCTACTTTATGAGTTGATGATGATAACCTCTCTTGGTAGGGAAGAGGGAGTCAATGGGGGTCAAAGTAATTAACCCCCCAACCGGATCCCAAAGGCACGTACATCAAATTAGACCGTACTACAGTATTCCCACGTTGCTGTGGGAAGCTGTGTCATTGTTCGGAACACAATGACAATGATCCGACACCTTTTTGCCGATCAAATGCACGATGAGAGGATCGGCGGCGGGCGATTACGGGAATCGACATCCCCCTTCCTCCCGCAATAATATACGCAATCGCGACGATTACGGCCCGTCCTGCGCCATGGGTGGGAGAGGAGGAGGAGGATCCCGTGGCGGTTGGCAAAGAGGTCGGAACGGCGGCGGGAACGGCGGGGGAGGCTTCGGTCGAAGGAGCAACGGCAACGGCGCTGGCTGTGCCTCATCCTCGTGGGACTCACGACGCGGTGGCGGCGGGCGCGAGGGGGGGGTGAATGGCAATCCCATCGCCCGAGGGACGGCGGCATCGTCATGGGGGGCAGCAGGAGGAGGGGACGACGACGACTGCGACTACGACTACGCCGCCGCGGCGCCCCCCGACACCGAACCGGCATTGCGAGTACTGTCGTTCTACGAGCACGGATCTCGAATCGCCTTCGCGTGCTACGCCGAGGACGACAACGAGATAGTATTCGAGGACGTCAGGGCGCACACCGGCTCGGATACCGAGCGAGTCGTGCGCGGGGTGCTGTCGGAGACGCGACCGAATTTGATACTGGTCTCGAACAAGGTCGTGGCGAACGTGCCGCTTTTGGAGTGTCTGACAGCACGCCAATGCGGCGGCGATGGCGTCGACTCCGGCGGCGAGGGGGGGCGGGGACACGAACGAAATCGCGACGAGCCCGGCCCGAGGCCGGTGTCCGCGATCGGCGGAATTCCATACCAGCTCCTCAAATCGTCCGCGTTCGAACCGAGGCAGTGCCGTTCGGTCATCCTGAACCAGCTCCGGGTCTTGACGCTGATGCGGAACGGCCATCCGACGACCGCGGATGGGCAACGCGACGGCTTCGACATAACCCGAAACTACACGACCGCGCAACGACACGCAAGCAATTTCCACTCCCTCTCGTCGATGATCGACTTCGAATCGCCCACGCTCGTGCGCGCCCTTGGCTCGCTGTTGATCTACCTTCGCAATACGGCGTTTCGGCTCGAGGAGGGTTTCACAGTCACTGTCAACGACCTTCGACGGTGCCACGCGCCGGACTCGTTCTTGAGGTTGGACGAGTCGACGCTGCGCACGCTGCGAATCTTCGCCAGCGATCGTCGTCCGAAGGTCGCGGCGAAAGCCGGCGGCGGTGGCGGAAAGAACGATCGGAATAGGTCCAAGGAGAGTTTTAGCATCTTCGCATTGCTCGATCGGACGAGGTCAAAGGCGGGGAGGGAGCGTTTGCGACGGTGGATGGAGCAGCCTTTGCGAGATGCGGTCAAAATACGCGAGCGTCACGCGGGCATGGAATTGTTCCTCCACCCGGAAAGCCGTCCCGCCGTTTCGTTGATTATTGACCGACTGTCGGCCGTAGGGAGCATGGACTCGATACTTCTGCGGATGCAACGTTGCTGTGCAGCGCAGCCGAACGATTTCCTGGCATTGATACGGATGCTGGATGCGTCGCAGGCGATCATAGCGACATTGGGAGGCGATCTAAGGGATAAAGCGTACAAGTTGGATGAGCATGTTAACAGTGTTACCGAACAACGGCAGCAGGAGCAACAGCAGCAGCAACTGCAGCAGTATCCATCGGTGGCTTACATAGATGATTTGCTGCGAAGGTGTCATGTTCCCGTCATTCGCAATCTCAGAGAACGTATGGCATTTGTGATCGATGAGGACGTGACTGCCGAAGCGAAGGACCACGTCGTGATACATTACGGCTTCAACGATGAGTTGGATCGGGCAAAGGAGACATTCGAGACATTGGATGGTAAGTGAGCTTGATACGTCGAGTGATCTATTACGGCTGCGACATATCTAGACAATCTCTAACACCCATCTCTTTCAAAGATACTCTATCAGAAGTAGGACGACAAGTACTGTCCAAGCATCATGATCTGAATTCGCTCAAGGTTGTTTTCTTGCCACAGGTAATGCTCCTTTGTAATTGACTCGATTTGAACCTCCATGACGTGATTTGTCATTCGTTTCTTTCTGGTGCTATAACGAAACGCAGGTTGGCTTCCTAATTTCGCTTGATAAACGTCAACATGCACACGATGAAGCCACTAACACATTTCCCAACATACCAGAAGATTTCGAGTTTGTCTTCCTTCAAGATAACGACGCCTTCTTCAAGTCGGATGAAATGAATCAGCTCGATGAGGAGATTGGAGACCTGGATGCATTCATTAAAGACACCGAAGCATTGATAGTGAGCGACTTAGAGGAGGAGGTATTGGAATGCGAAAGCGAGCTTCGAAGCACATTCAGCGCCTTAGCCGATATGGATTGCATCATTTCCCTCGCGGGTTGCGCTGCGGATCTTAATTTTATCAGGCCTGACATAGTGAGTGCAGAAGAGGGTGTCATTGAGATTGAAAATGGTAGGCATCCACTACAGGAATTGATTGTCGATGATGAATTCATTCCAAATGACACCATGATGAACAATAACAACCGTGTGATGATAGTGACCGGTCCCAACTTCAGTGGCAAAAGCTGCTATGCAAGGCAAGTGGGTGTTTTGGTATACCTAGCTCACATTGGGTCGTATCTGCCGTGTGATTCCGCGAAGATCTCGGTTATGGATCAGATCATCGTAAATTTTGGAGAAGTTGAGACTTGTTCCGTTCCACAAAGCACTTTTCAACGCGACATGACACAAATGGCTGGAATTATGCGTAAGAGCACGCCTAATACTCTCGTCCTGATAGATGAGTTTGGCAAAGGCAAGTTTGAATCCTTGCTGAAACATTTTCTTGTATGGGACTTCGGAATGTAACTTGCTCATTGGAATATGATTGTATTGATTTTCACAGGCACTGCACCTACATCAGGTATAGCTGTGATGACAGCCGCTATGCAACGCCTTGCCCAAATCAAGTGCAAGGTTGTATGCACAACACACTTTTTGGAGATTTTCTCCCTCGGTCTCCTAGAGGATTCCAAGGGTGGGATCAAGGCCGTTCGGATGAGGATTCATGTCCCTGAATCGGACGAAGACGATGCCATTCCACTCTTCAAATTGGAAGACGGCGTAGCAAGCTCATCGGCTGGCCTCGTGTGCGCAAAGATGGCGGGGGTGAAGAGAAAAGTAGTTGACAGAGCCTCAGATATCATAACAGCGCTCAAACAAGGAACACAGATTAGGCCCCTGCCAGAGAGCGTGAATTCCAACTCTCCATTTCAACCAAATGTTCGATCCGCAATTCGACTTTTCCTGGCCGTTGACTCTTGGGTCAACTCCTCGGATGAAGATCTTGACCTGCTGCAGGAACTGGTACGTCGTATATAATTAGAGATTTTTATAGAGCTAGTAGTATCGATTTCGAGTGTGTTACTCTTGATTCGAAAGGGCTTGGCGCCCTTCATTGATATCGCTAGAATCAGTCCTTTGAATATCAATACAACTAGCAGTAAGACAGAACAGCCGCAAAACATTGATTAGCATCACCGTATATTTTTGCTATATCTGGCAATACGCTCTTTCGCAAAAATACAGAGTAATGTCTGTGGTCCATGCGACATAAAAATGAGTCGGGAGATGCACCCGGCTATCATTTACACATGATGGACTCCACACCACGACAGATTGCGCCCATATCGCTCTTCCTTCTACGCCGTTCTCGAAGTTTCTCGACCTTCTCCATGCGCCGAATTCGTCGTTTCTCACGCAATCGCTTCTTAATTTCTTTCGCTTTGCCTACAGTCGCGGGCTTGGCGATGCCAATGGTGTTCACCGCCCGTCGAAACGATCGCCGTTGATGCCGCTGGTTGTTAGTCGGTGTTTTCCATTTTCGACCGCGATTAATCCCGATATTTTTGATCCGTTCGCTCGATGTCTCTCCCTGCCAGCAGTCGGGAAAATCGGGAAAACCCGGAACTCCTTCTCCGTTCGTTATTGTCTCAATGCGCACGTCATTGTCATTTGGACTACTGTCGCGTTGTTGACTCATGGAGACATCGTTCATGGAATTGTTGTACAGGCCAGGGTGGAGCTTGCGCGGTAATACACATGGTGTCAAATCGAGATCGGAAACGATTGATGATCCGAGTGATAGTCTTTGGGATGTCGTCCAAGCAAGATCATCGTCGACGGAGGTCATGGTGTGGCTGGGCTGGTCGACATCGACGGTAGATTATTTCGTTCGAATAGTACGTAGAGTACACACTGTAATTCTACTTGCTCGGAGGAGAAAAGTGAGGTCCTACTTCTCAACATGGGAATAAGTATCTATTGTTTTGTACGTGAAATCGACGACCCTTCCCAAGTACATAAATTCAGTTCAGTCGCTTATTTCGAGAAACACGAAATTGCCATCCCCCGCCTCTCTTTCATGTTGCTATTTTACAAACACGAAACACGAGAACTGCCGCGCAAAGACACATCGTAATTTGTTCATGCGTGAAATGAAGATCGCAACCCACTCAAACAACACAACAACATGATTCGATGCTGTTCAGTTTAATCATCTCCTATGTGAGAGAAATTCAACTGAAGTCTCTAACCTCAGCAGAACGAGAGAGTAGAGAGTTGGGGGGCATTTGATACCATGGGCGATACCATATCGAGCCTCGTCTTTCGTCCGCCCAAGCCAACGCCTATCCACCCCGCGGACTATTTCTACATCGACGTCGACGTTCACTCGCCGCTATGCACGAACAGGATCCACTTCCACAACAAGGATGAACAACCTCACGGAGGCTGCTTCGTCGGGAGCACGATGTGCCTGGAAACGGGCGAGTCGGACCTCGCCAGCCTGGACACTAGCTTCATCAACGGCGAGGTCTGCACCAGTCCGTTAAACGCCAACGAGGTCCAGGACGTTGTCCCCAACGTGCGCAACGGACAAGTTTACCGAGTCCCTGCCTTCTTCATCCGCCGGCGCAACGCCACGCAGACGATACTCTTCAGCCACGGCAACGCAGAGGATCTGGGCATGATGTACCCCCGGATGAAAGACCTCGCCATGCTGTTCGGCGTTAATATCCTCGCTTACGATTATACTGGGTACGGGCTAAGCATCCCGGGACCGTTGCACCGGAACTGTCCCAACGGCGGCGGAGGTGGGGGCAATGATGGCAACGGTAGCAGCAATGAGGGGCCCAGCGAGAACATGATCTACCGCAACATCGAGGCCGCATACCGCTACCTCACGCGCGTGCGGAAGATACCCCCCCACAAGATCATTCTCTACGGCCGGTCGCTCGGCTCCGGCCCGGCATGCTACCTGGCCGCCAAGACCTCCCTGTCCGGGAACCCCGTCGGCGGTCTCATATTGCACTCTCCATTCCTGAGCGTTTACAAGGTCGTGGCCGATCTCAACGGCCTGGACCTGGGGATGGTCGGTGACCTATTCCACAACGAGAAGCGCGCGAGGAACGTCCGGTGTCCGACGCTCATCATACACGGCCGCGACGACGAGGTCGTTCCCTTCTGGCACGCGCCGCGTCTCCTGGCGGCGATCCCACCGGAGTTCCGCGCCCAGCCCTACTACGTCGACGGCATGGGTCACAATCACATCGAGAGCCGGTGCAGGGAGAGGTACGTCAAGGTTGTCCTGAACTTCCTGACAATGGGGGCTTGCAATGAGAATCTCTACGGCAGCAACCCTACCGTGGTTGCCCATCGCGGCCCCACTCCAGTGCCGATAAACGAGCGCGCCTCTCACAACGAGACGGGGGAGAATCCGACGTTCTACGTGAACAAGACATGGTTGAGGCACGCCAAGGTGCTGCTGAGAGATGTATTCTCAGATGTGGGGTGTTATGTCAATAATACCGTCGACAGGGATGTTAGAACTAAGAACTCCACCCAAACTAGCGTGCGCTCACGTGGTAAGATCGTGGGATCTGTCCCTGCCGCTGCCGCCACTACTAGTGCGGTCTGGCACCCTGCAGCAACAGAGGCACAGTCCGATGCCAGGGACGACGAGGATGAGTTCGCCCCATGGATTGGCGAAAATCACCCGAGGAGGCGGCAAAAAGAACTCGCATATCGCGCCCAACACCCCTCGACCGAGTCGATTTTAAATACGAGACCGAGCACCATCTCTTATAGGCAAGCTACTTCTCCAAAGTATCAAAAGTCACAATCCATGATGATTCCTTCATCTTCGCCCCGGAGGGTAACGTCGCCATCCGAGCAGGAACAGCAGCTTGGATATTGTAGGAGCAAGAGCGTTGTGTTGCCGGGTATGAGTCATCAGAGGCGATATTAAGAGCAGGATGGCACTTGAACAACGAGCATGCTAACGACGAATATTGTGGTTAGACTACGATACCTTTAGAAAGATTGTGTGTGTGCAAGAACGGGAAAGCAAAATTTGTTGCAAGTAGTAATATGAAAGGGGTAAATATGAAACGTGGGTAGAGAGGGGTGTCTCTGATCTTCCTCTCAAGCCCAACTATCATTTCTCCTCTTAAACACTAAACACTTTGCTTATGGGAAAAGGTTGTATTCCACATGGTTGGCATGCTTGCAACTTTAGGATTCTAGCAGGTTCGTGAAAAGTAAAAGGGTTTTGTAGGAGTGTTAAAATCATCAATCTTTCTTCTTGTATGCCATCCCAACGCCTTTTGAACCACCGACAGTTCTTGTAGCCTCTCTTGCCATACCAATGAAATTACCCACCGAAGATATAATCTCAGCGGCATCCTCTCCTCCCAAATCCACCGCTACAGACTCTTTGAGATCAGAGCTGTCCACACATTCTCCCGACGAGGAGGAAGTAATGCCCGTTATGCTGCTGGCGACACTCGCCTTACGTTGAAATAATGGCCCATCGCTACGGACATTCACGGCACTTACGCTTCTGCCATAACTAGCACCACTCGAATTTTCCGCTGCAAAAACCTCATCGAAGAACCGCTGAATGGCCATCCAGTATTCCCGACCGCCTTGCATCCACGTCTCGTTATGTGTTCCATCTTTTACAACGTGCAATCGAACCAAGCTCTTAACTTTGGATGACTTCATTCGGTCGAACAATGTCAGCATGTGCGCATGCGGCACCAGCGTATCCCTCGCGCCCGCGAGGAATAGGGTCGGTGTCCGTATCTTCGGAGCTAATTTTCCGGAATTCCAATGCATCCTCAGTATCAAAACTTTGAGCGGAGCAACATAGGGCATCAAATGATCTACCATCGCAGATATCGATATGAATGTATTTTCCAAAATTACGCCTGCTAACGGTGGGTAGGATGTGGATTGTGAGTAATGAGCTAAGTGAAAAGCCACCGCCCCCCCTAATGATTGGCCAAAAACGAACATTCTCCTCGGATCAGCATTGTTCAGGAGCGTGGGATTATTGGCGTACTCCCACACAGCCTCTGCGTCTAATTTAAGCCCGGATTCATTTGGCTTTGCATCGTCGGAATCTCCATAGCCTCGGTATTCAATCATCCATACATTCGCCTTGAGATAATGAAACATTTGTATAGCCTGCGGAAGACGCAGGCCAATATTTCCAGCATTTCCGTGAAACCAAATGATGGTTGGCACTTTCCTCTTCTGTGCATTATCAGGATGATACAGTAGCCACGAGTGAATCGAGACTCCGTCACTTGTAGTGATCATGTGCGTCTCAAATGGAATATTATGCTCGGAAGGCGACCGATATCGGCGGGGATTTTCCGACGGGTGACGTGGCACTCCACCGATTGATGGGAAATATAAAAGAGATTCTTGCTGCATATTTTATTAGGAGAGGAAGATGTCATGAGAGCGCAAAATGCGGCGTGCCGACTGAAATACTGGAAGGCACTCAGTATTCACCTTCACAAAGAGGACACCCATGGCCAACGCGACCACCCCCGACACAAAGGTTCCGCATCGCCAAAGAATGCGACAAAATATGTCGATGGCTCGCCCGCCACCAATAATATTATTTTCTATCGCGGCCTCCGACATGGTTTCTCTCGTCGAATTTTGATCGGAGTTTGCTCAATTACGTATTTTGTATGTATCGTACTTTGCGAGGACAAAATTCTTCGTACGATACCAACTCCTTCGGGCGCGCCAAAACAAAGAATCGCGTCTTTTAGCTCAAAAAATTTCAGTTGTTACCGGACTTGTAGTATGTGGTATGTACAAACTACCGTAGAACACGCAGCCCTTTTGCGGCGCGACGACATGATTTTCTGGTCCATGTATCTAAAATATTACCCCTTGCAAGCGAGTGCCCGAAGTCTTAAAAAAAAATAATTTCCCACAACCCACAAAAGCGAGTCCCCCAATTCGACTGCCGCATCTGCTCCCCCCACCCGCCGCGTCATATCTCCGCAGGGGAGCGGGATTAAAGGACCATCGACATATCGTCCGATAGGATCCTTATCAGGCT
>JALLAZ010000444.1:0-15366 GCA_036939755.1 Stephanodiscus triporus
GTATCTTATTCGAAAAAATAATTGCATCCTTCTCAACTTACGATAGCTCTCATAAAAGTGTACCAGACTTGTGGCGGAGACGGAAAGATCGATCTCCTCGGTTGTAGACTCTAACGATCACTCTCACCAGCAACCAACAATATATCCTTCAACCATTGAAGCTTTTAGCAACTCTCTTCATCGCCTCTGCCTCCTTCGTTGCCGATCATCTGCAAGCAGAATTGCGTTGGTGGCGAAAAACAGCTTGATGTTATCATCGGAGGGAATGGACAGAAGACTTCCGGGTGGAGGCACTGGAAATATGAGAGTGGACGGATTCAGTACGGACGTTACTGCGGCAACTCTAACTTTCAACTCAGTGATCCCGCCCCCGCGCCCATCAATGATATTGATCTTGCATGCAAGATTCATGTCGATTGCTACGACTCTACACCTGATAACCCCGACTGATAATTGTGACTGCGATTGTCACCTCATCAACGATGTTGCATTTGAAATAGCACCTACCAGTAGCTGTGGTGATAACGTTCCGAATGCTCAGCAGCTGACATTGTTCGTTCCTTTTGCTTGAAGACCTTTGCTGACGGTTGTTTAACAAGGGAGAATCATATAAGTAAACGTTCGCAACGTGTGTGTGCGTGTGCTCCGGGGGAGACAGAAACATGCCTCAGACTGTTCCCATGCCCTAGTTTGGGGGTGCCATGCCCCTAATTGCCCTAACCCTCTTCTATAGCTCGGCTGGGGTTGTTTAGTAAGTATTGTGGCCCCACCCGGATGCCCCGTGGTCACCTTGATGCTCAAGGACATCTTTTAAATTGTGGCATCATCCAATGAGATCAAATGGTTGACTGAGTCTGAGTCATTACAATGTTAGTGTTTAATCCTTTATTACAAGTTATTGTAGAGTGGGTACCTGCACAGGAGATACCTGCATTGGTTTTTTTTGTACAATGACGTCCCGTAAAAGTTATTGGATTTCATACACACCGCATCTCTATATAATCTCGCGGTCCTGCAAGTCATTCCCATCATCTTTAGCCTCATCATATATAAACTCGCGGTCCTGCGAGTCAATCCCATCATCTTTAGCCTCATCATGCACAGAGGGGGCGGAGCTGTAGTGTTTCCGTTTGTCCCTCCTCATCCTTCGGCATCTGACGAATGCGTAGCCGATGATCATGATGGCAAATAGGAGGCCCGCCAAGATGCCGAGCCTGCCCCCCCCGACTTGGTACCAGGTCGGACCCCTCTCGAGCATGCACCGATCGTACCCGGAGGTCGTGGCCGACATAAAAATGCACATGTAATCGTCGCGGCACTTCGAATCGCACGTCCCGCTCGCGCCGAACTGGTTCGCGTCGATCTTCGCGCCCGATAGCTTGAGTTCGCGATACGCTTTCAACGTCGGACTCTCCCCGCCCCACCGCTCGTCCTCCATGGCCCCGACGATGGTTCGGAACGTTCGGGAGGACAATCCCTCCTCCTCGATGACGTCCCCAGCCACGTCTCCATAGACCTCCGAGAACGTGTACAGCTTCGACCAACCACCGACGTCATCCTTACCGATCATGGAATACGAGTACGAATCGTAATCGACAATGCGATACCCGCCGTCGCCGTCCGTCGTCGTCCCCCCCCGCCGCCCGCCGCGATCGTACCTGACGATCCTGAACGACGGATAGTTCCCGTGCAGGGGAGTCACGGACGGTCCGAGGAGGAGAGGCGTGCTCAGGGCCGGTATCAGGGAGATGTCATTGCCGATCATTCCTCTGTCGCCCCTCTCGTCGTCGTGCGGCGACGACGCGAGGCCGACGCGGAATTCGTCCGAGTGCAGGTGTCCGAACAGCTGCGCCACGACGACGTCGTCGAATTCCTTCACGATCTCGTAACTATCTCGATCCCCGGCGGGGGGGAGGGCGAATTACGGAGATGAAGAGACATAGATGGAGTGGAGGGAGAGAGAACGCGTGAGGGCTCCTCTGTCTCCTCGCGCCACTCGTGAGGCTTCCGAAAATGGAAAGAAAGATAAAGAGAAACTCACTAGGTTCGGATGTACCCCTCCCTCCATAGCTGCTGGTGTCGGAAGCTCCCCATCGCCGGGGGGACGTGACCGACGATCATCGCCGATCGGCACGCTCCCGCGCGTCGACGACGACGACACCCGGAAAGGACTTTCCTCATCCAAGCGAATTGTCCCCCGGGATCGTCGACGTCGCGATGGCGCATCGTAGGCTCGTGGAACGACGAGTACAGGATCGTGTTCATCGATAGCAATACGAGCGATCCGTCGTGCACCGTGCGGGAGTAGTACCCCCCCGCGAGGAATGTCGACGCGTCCGCGTACGTCAGGATCGAGACGTCGTCGTCGTCGTCGTCGTCGTCGTCCCCTCCCACCAGCGCGTCGTACAGAACCCCCAGCATGCCCGCCGTACCAGGCGTCGGCGTCGTCGCGATTCCATCCCCCCTCGCGACGACCGTCCCGTCGTCGTCTCCGTCGACGTCGACGTCGACGTCGTCGTCGTCGTCGTCGAACAGCCCGAGGTAGTAATCCGGCACGACGTCGTTATTTCCCAACGCGTATACGATCACCGAATCCGGGAACGACGTTCGCAGCATCGACGCGAACGATCGCACGACCTTCCCAGCCTCGTCCATCGCCTCCTCGTGCCACGGGGCCGACGCCGCCTCCTCCGTCGCCTCATCCCCCGCCTTTGCCGCCTCCGCCGCCGACGACGAGGCGCCGCCTTCGTTTTCCTTGTCGTTGTCGGCCTTCGATTCCGCGCCCTCCGAGAAGTCCCCCCCCGAGAAGATCTGATCGATCCCGTGTCGTATAGCGTCCCCCGTGACGATCACGAACGACGGCCGCGGCGGCGGCGGAAGCGGCGGTCCTCCTCCTCCTCCTCCTCGATCCCCCCCCCCACCCCCACCCGAAGACGAAGACGACGATGAATTTTTTTCGAACGCCTCGACCGCGGCGTCGAGCGCTCCCCCGACCAACGCGGGGGGCGAGTCGCACCCGTACCGTCCGCGGTTGGCGGCGGTGGCGTCGGCGGCGCTCTTCATCCTCCCCGCGCAGTCGGCGTCGGGGTAGTACGACGCCGCGAACGCGAGGGGCGTGCCGTACATGGGATCGAGGTGCACGTCCGACAGCCACAGGAAGCGGCGCGATCCCTCGATCGACGACGAAGAAGACGACGGGGGATCGTCCGCGGCGGCAACGTCGTCCGCCATGGTCAGGGGATTACTATTATTTTTCTACTTGCTTAGGAATAGTACTTATCTAACTTGATGGAGCCGAGCCGTCTGTACCATACTGTGTGTCGAATAGTTCCCGCGGCCGCCCGCCCGGCCCCTGCCCTCCCTTGCGGCTCCCCATCCCTTGAAATTCCCGCGGGAAGAGTGGCCGTTTACGATATACTTGATTTACACTCAAAACGATAAGACGAGATGGAGTGCCCCAACCCGAATTGCCGCCACAGGAACAAGCGCAGGCTCCGGCCGCTCGTCATATCGATCGTCCCCCCCCGGAACGATCGTCGCCCCCCGTCGACCGATACGACGACGGCCCCGGACGACGACACGGCCGGCGCATCATCGTGCGGCAACAACGACGCCAACAACAACGACAACAACGACAACAACGACGGCCGACGACGTCGACGGATATCACGCATGTTCGCGACGCACCCCTCCCTCGCTTATCACTTCGAGCCGCCGACGTTCTCCCCCGGCGTCCCGTCTCGCGAGCTCAGGAATAGGGTGACCTTCCTCATGCATTGTCGCGCCGCCGGGTTGATACCCGAAGTGGAATGGGAGGCGATCACGAGGGCCTTGGCCGAGCGGCGGCGGCGGACCGGCGACGACGACGACGACGACGACGACGCCACGCACAACGGAGTCGTCGATCCGTTCAGGTACGTTGCGACCGAAACGCCGATCCGACCCCGCGAGGACGACGCCCGCGAGGGGGGATTCGCGGAGAGGGAGGAGAAGAAGGAGAAGGAGGAGAAGAAGAAGGAGAAGAAGAAGAAACATTGGACGGAGTACGAAACGACGTCGCTCGTGCCCATCTCTCCGCATCGTCGGGGATCCGCCGAGGACGTGGCCCTGCCCTACAGCGTGGAGATTTGGAGGAAGGCCAAGACGCTCAATCGGGACAGGAGCGTGCTTGCCTGCGCGCTCGCTCACCTGTCGGCGATGAGGACGCTCGTGGGCGAGGGGGGCGTGGGCGAGGATGGCGGCGACGACGACGACGGAGGAGGAGGAGGAGGAGGCGGAGGGGGGGGATTCGATTTCATCCTTGAGGACAACGTCAGGGCATTCGCGGGAGTCGTCGACGACGACGACGGGGTATGTCCGGAGGAGGAGGGAACGACGTCGTCGTCGGGCGGCGGCTGGAGCTGCGAGTGCGCGGGCAGGATATGGGATATCATCGAGGCGAGCGGCGAGGCGCCGTACGAATGTCACATGCGATATTACGGCTGGCTTGGCTCATTGCCCAACGTGGCATGGATGTACAACAATCACGTGCCGAGGAGCGCCTTCGTCGACGTTGCCGCGACGCGCAACGACGACGACGCGTCGTCCCGCGAATGCGCGGTAGTATTTCCCCTCCCGACGAATGAGGACTTCGAGGTGGACTCGATTGTCGTCGCGACCACCTCGGAATCGAAACGCGGAGACGCGGAACGAGCGGGTCGCGGCAGCAGTAGTGGCGACGACGACGGCCGATACGCGAGGGCGTCTTCTTCGGCGCCTCATTTCACAACGCCCGGAGGAACCGCCGCCGTATGGGGCGCATTCGCGTATACGATATCGCCATCGGCATATCGCACGCTCGTCGATCGTCTGCGTAATGACGTCGGCGCTCTCATGTGGAAAGGGAAGCGAATGAGAGCCTACAGGGCCAAACCTATCGATAAAATCTTACCACGCCACGTGGCTGCGACGTTCGGATCAAAGAGCGTTCACGTTCCGAACAAGGTGGCCTTCGTGAGATGTCCCATGCTTGGTAGTTTGCTCCATCAACATTGGGAGGCGGGATTTTGCAGCAGTACCGAGCTGCAGTATCATTTGTCACGCGGTGTGAAGGGCGCTAATCATCCCACGTCTCCAAATCCGGTCGATGGCTCTGATGTGTGGAAACATGTTTGGCTGGCGAAAGAAGAGCGGCAAATTGTGAATCACAGAATAAAGACTGGTCAGTGGGTCCATAATTGTGATGATGAACAGATGGTGAAAGAGGATGCCGTGAGTTGAAACAATTCCGAGAACTTAATCAACTCCACGAGCCCACCTTCAAGTCTTACACATCGTTGCACCAATGTATGGCAGCTTGGCTCCTCATTCAGGTCATCTCAGAATTGTTCAAAGTTATTGAAAGCGATATCATTGGCAGTGATTGTTTGTGTGCAATCGTCTCTATCGGTCTTGGCATTTTCGTCGAACACTCCCTTCCACAATCGGTTTGAGCGAACAAATTATGAGATGATGAGCAGCAAAGGACCTGACGACGGTACTAATATAGACACGGAGCGCAAACGAGGGAAGATAGGTGGAGTGCCCATAATATCTCGAACAATATCTATTGACGTCAAAGTTCCACTGGAGTTTCCAGGAAAAAAAGACATATCAGTGAGCGTTTACTCGGAAGGACATGTAATCAAGAGGTTGGACGATATCAAGAGGTTAGACGTCACTGTATGGGAAATGGATAAGCCATCAGATCTAATACAAGAATGGTGGTCGCTTGACCAATCAGAGCGCAATGCAAGGGTCGGCGACCCGTTTGGAGTTGTAATGTGGCCTGGCTCTATCTTAGCTGCGAAGGAGCTGATGAAGCTGCATCACTCGGCTCAATTCATTTCACCCATGGTAAATGCCACGGTTCTAGTGCTTGGAGCAGGCACAGGTGTGGAAGCTCAGACAGCTGCACTGCTGGGTGCGAAGAGAGTAATTGCAACTGACATTAACCCGCTAACGCTGAAGCTCTTAGAATATGGTGCAAACAATGACCTCCGAATAGGCAACAACTTCAAGTGTAAATACTTCGATTTGTTTTCAGACCAATCGCTGCCAGCTTGCGACGTACTCATAGCGGCGGATGTTCTTTACAATCCAGAACTTGCCAAACAAGTCGGTCGTCGACTTCATGAAGCAATCGTTCGATCGTTCGATGCGGGATCATCTCCCACGAAGGTCATCATTACCGATTCTCAACAGTTTCATGGAACGAACTTTTTGGAGAAGGTAACCGAGCTACGGGAATTGAATGCCATGTTCAAAGAGAGTAATTTCGAACAACTGCGATGGGAGACCCAAAAGCTTGAGAGTGTGCAAGGCTCTGGTGTGCTGATAGACGAAGATCAGACTTATGATGTAGATGCCCGAATGATTAGTTGGGGTTGGTGATGTGACACAGGATCAATCCCGCAGTGAGGGGCAGCATGGTTATCAGTCTCAGGTCTAGAGATCTAAGGCGATGTTCCGAATGGTAAAGAAATAAAATTATTTACTGCAAAATTGCATACAACATTCTCATGGGCAACAGGCTGCTTAGCAGCACACAGACTTGATACATCGCAACTTTCAGGTGGATATTTACTTGCCCACTTATAAAGTCAACATGAAAGGCATCGGATTACTCTTCAGCAACAAAGTGATTCTCATCGATCATGCCTAGATTTGAAGATTCAACATTCTCCTTTTGATGCACATTATCCTCAATCGCAGCGAAAAAAGACTCCATCGGGGGCTGGAACGTCGAGTTGAGAAGCTCGATTTCGAAGGAATCCACTACTTCAACATTATCATCTCCGTCCCCAGTTTTCTGCACGGTAATGTTACCGCAATTGCAAAGCATCAGGGTCGAGAGGAAGAGGCGGCACACTTCGTAGTCTTCGCAGTCCTTTGCAACGATTGTCGAGAATCCGACGACGTTGTTTCGACCTCCGCCCGACGACGAATCAATTCTCTTCTCTCCTGTCGCCGTCCTCTTCCTGACGGCAATGCTGCGTTCCATCTTCTCCAGTATCTGACGGCCGCATCGGTGGATGTCGAATTCTGGACGTTCCTCCTGCACCTCGAGCAAGGGCGCCAGGCCCGCCTGCCAATATCCAACGCGCTTCGTAAGCTGCGTCTCGGCGGCGTAGATCTCGGCGCTCTTGGCAAATTTCCGCAGGTGGGCTCGGCACAATTCCTCGAACGTTTTCCGTCCGTCGTTCGCGTAGTCGTCTTCGTAATCGTCGCGACGATCGCCGTCGTCGTTGTCGAATCTGCCACCGCCGCGACCGGCATTGCCGGCGTGGGCGAAGACATCCCCAATGGCACTGAAGTCGACATTGCTACGATGAATCGACCCGTTCGCTCCGTCATTCGGATCGTCGATGTCGGGCCGACCAACGCCATAGTTGTCGTCGTCGCACCCATCGTAGTCGAACCCGCCGCCCCATCCTCCTTGGTAGTCGTCATTTTCGTCATCGTCGAAGTCCGGTACGTCGTTCCCGACCACCGCCACCCCCCCTCTATCGCCCTCGCCCTCGAGCGGCCGTCGTCGCCTCCCGATGGCCTCTCTGCGCCGCCTCGCATGCGCCCTGGCGACGTGCGCAAACTCGTCCCCGAATATCAACGCTCCCGGCCTCGGCAACATCGGCCGTCGATCGCCGGTCGTCGTCGTCCCCGCGCCGTCGCCGCCGACGTCCCCTCCTATCCCTTGGTGACGCGTCGCCTCGTCGAACGCGACGTCGGCGAGGTACGGACGACGCCGCCATGGATCGCGCGACTCGGCCGCAATCGACGTCCTCCCCCTCCCGGCCGTCCTCGTCCTAGATCCCGTCACCGCCGACGAGGGACGGTCGTCCTCGTCGATCCCGGGGGGGAGACGGTACGTGATCCCGATCCGTACCGGCCGCGGCCTGTCGTTCGAGGGCTCGTGGGGGTCGAGCGTCGCCCACGGATCCTTGGGAACGACCGACCCCACCTCCCTCGGCCGTCGTCGTTCGTCCTCCTCCTCCTCCGTCGTCCGAGGCCGATCCCCGTCCGACGCGTCAATACCCGTTGCGGCGTACACTCCCTCGTCGTGGATGATGCCGTCGTCGTCGTCGTCCACCTCGAATCCCACCCCGCCGTCGTGGTCGTCGCATACGTTCGACTCGAATGCCGCCCCCCCGCCGTCGTCGTCGTCGCCAAAGTCGCGCGACGCGTCGTTTCCGGAAGACGACGGACGAGCATTTTCCCCGTCCCCTCCCCGTCCCTCTCCCGCGCCATCGCGCCCCGACGACGACGTCGTCGTCGTCGTCGTCCGTCCATTGACGACGACGACGCCGACGTCCCGCTCCTCCCCGTTCACGAACAGGGTCGACACCGTCCCCGGAAGGAGGAGAGCGCCGTCCGGACCGACGTCGCACGTTCCCGCCACCAGTCGCAGGCTCCCCCCGACGACGCCTCGGTCCCCTCCCCCTCCCCCGTCGCCGCCGACGTCGGCGCCGTGCCCGCCGAGTAGATTCGCGAGCAGTGCCCTGGTCATGACCGACGGACTCGCGCCGTCGAGGAGACATCGTCGTCGTCGTCGTCGTCCGGCGTCGTCGTCGTCGGGGGGCGTGGAGTCGTACGGATCATCGGGGCGTGGGGCGGACATCATCCCGCCCAGGGAGAATAGGGCGACGACGTCGTCCCGACCCCCGCCGTTCGTCATTGGAGACGACGACGACGACGTATACTTGCCCGCGTCGTCCGCGGTAGGGGGCAGGTCGATGCCGAGCCGTCCGACGGACCTGTCCACGGGCAACACGTCGTCCAACGGGAGGAAATCCAAGTCCGGATCGTGCACGGCGAACGCCGCGACGTCCGGATCGGTCCCCCCGCCCTCTCCCCATCCCCCCCTCCTCCTCGTCCTCGTCGTCGTCGTCCCGCCCGGAAAGAGGAGCAGCGCGCACGAGGAGGAATTCCGCGACAGGTCGTCGAGCACGACGTACGCCGCCCGGTGGAGGTATTCCACCTTGCGTTCATATATGGTGGCGGAGTTCTGTATCTTCATGGCCGCGGTCGCGAAGGCCTGCTGCGTCGTGATCGTCGTCGTCCTGGCGGATGCGGTCCCCCCCCCCGCCTCGTCGTCGTCGTCGACGTGGTCGTCGTGGCCGCCGTCGACGTCGTCGACGTCATCGATCGATCGGCGGCTCGCGGACCACTCGAGGTATTCACGGAGGTAGGGGCCGATGTCGATGTCGAAGTTGAGGGCGAGGTCGGGCAGGGGACGGACGTCGTCGACTACGATCGACGACGACGACGACGACGACCCGTGGTGATCCTCCCCCTCCCACCACGGGGGAACGACCCTCTTGAGCGACGCCGGCATTTTTTTCGGAAGCGAATGAATATAAGTCGATCGTCGAGATCGTCGCGGGACATGTGCGGCGTCGCGTCGTTCGTTGTCGCGTTCAATAAAATGCTGTCTTTTTTTGGCGCGCGACTTCGTCTTGACCGTTGCTCCTTGCGATTCGTTATTTGGCGCTGTTCTGCGTGGGAATTCTTCATGTTTTATTATTTACTCTTTGTTTTTGGATGGAAGCCCTTTTTCGGCCGGCCGGCACGCGACGCCCGCCTCGTTATTCTCTTTACCATACCCACCGCCCCCCCCCCGCCCCATCCACCATCATCGCCCACTACGATACGGCGGGAATCATCATCCTTCCAGATGACGAAAATCAAGAAGGCGGCGACGGCGAAGGCGAAGGCGAAGGCGAAGGCGAAGGCGAAGGCGGGAGACGTCGTCACTCACTCGGAACTCTTCGCGGCGATGGAGTCGTCCGTGCTCTCCTGTCGTCCCCTGGTCGACCTCTTCTATCGCAGCCGTCGCGCCGACGACAACGACGACGACGACTACGACGAGGAGGAGGAGGAGCAGGGGGATGAGCACGAGCGCGAGGGCCCCGCCACGACGACGAGCGGCAGGCGCGAGGCGATACTCGACGTCGTACGCGACCCGGGATTCGACAGGTCCAGATCGAGGAGGCTGTTCGGGGGGATGCTCGCGGCGCTGACGAGGGTCGTCGAGGGGGAGGATTACCTCCCCCCGGACGACGACGATTGCGACGACGATTGCGATTGCCGGAAGACGGCGACGGCGACTGCGGAGGAGTCCGCGCGGTTCCTGGGATGCTGCGCCCGCCTCGTGGAGGCCCACCTCGAGGGGTTGATGGGAGGAGGGCGCGCCGCGCGCGCAGCATGCGGCGGGGACGACGAAGACGTCGTCGAACGACGAAAACGACGATCGTCGCATCGCGGGAAGAAGGTCGATGCGGTCGACGAGGCCCTCGACGTCGCGCGCGTCCTCCACGACCTCCTATTCCCGCTCCAGCGCGGACGACAGCGGTCGTCGTCGTCGTCGTCCTCGACCGACGACGCCGTCGCCGTCGTCCCGACGGCGGCGCGGCGCTGGTCGAGACTCGCGTCGCGCGCGCAGTCCGACATCTTCTCCATGTGCGAGGCGTGGTGGCACGGCGACTTCGCCTGTCGGGAGATGCTCGTGACACAGCTCGTGCCCCTCCTCCTGGTGAGGTCGCTCGACGTCGACGCGCGTCGTCGGGACGACGTACGTCGTCTTTGCTCGGTGCGGCGCGCCATCGACCTCCTCGACTTCGACGACGAGAGCATCGAGAGCCTGAGGACGCACCTCCTCAGGACCGTGGGCGATCCGCTCTTCCTAAAATGTCCGGAGGGACGGAGGTTCGTTGGGCATTTGCTCCTGGTCGACGACGGGGCGTTCGTCGCGGACGTGCACGGCGCGATCAGGGCGCAGATCCCAGGCGCGAGGAGGGGCGTGCTCGACGCGTACGCCGACATATACTACGGAGCGTGGAGGGCGTCGACGGGGATGACCGCGATCGGGGAGGATCGCGACGGCCGCCGCGACGCGGAGGAGGAGGAGGGCGCGGCGATGATGATGGGGGAGGTCCAATCCTCCATCGAGGAGAACGCACTCCAGGACCTGATGTACCACGCCATGCACGCCTCGTCGTCTTCCACGGCCAAATCGGCCCGGGCAGTCCTGGACAGGTTCCACGTGAATAAAAAGTCGGCCGACGTGGAATCGATGCTCCATCGGACGTACGGCCCGCTGCTGTGGAGGGGACTGTCGAGCGCGAACGCGAAAGTGCGAGCGAGGGCGTGCGCGGTGTTGGCCGACACGTTCCCGCTTCGCGATCCGAGGGCGGGAGAGGACGGCACGGAGGCAGTCGTCTCGAGGAGCGTGGGAGCATTGGTGAAGGCGATGGGGGACGAGGTCCCGCTCGTGCGGGCGGCGGGAAGCGCGGCCACGGCGAGGATACTCGGCAGTTTCTGGGCGATGATCCCGACGAGTGACATACGGACGCTGCTGAACCGTAAGTACACCGTAAATATCGGCGTGCGAGTTCCCCTCGCTATTATTTTGTTCCCACGGCCCGTCGAATAACCGTTCGAAATCGTACGCATCCAGAAATCGTCGCTGTACACGCTTCCGACGCCTCATCGCCCGCCGTCCGTGCCGCCGCCGTGGACGCCGTCGCAATCCTACTCGAAGAAGATCGGACCCACGCAGTCTTCCGTCCGCTTCTGCCTTCGATCGGAAATTTGATCCACGACAGGTCCGATAGGGTCCGACTTGCCGTGGTGAACATGCTCCTCTTGGTGAAGAAGATTCGGGGGATGAAGTACTACCACGTTGTGCCGGCGAATCACCTCCTCGCGCGCTTGGCGGACGAAGGACGGGGTCGCAACGACCCCCGCGGTCCCGTGGCACGCGCACTATCGGATCTGCTCAGCAACTCCTTCTTCCCCACCGGGAGCAAGACGACGATGACTGACATCGTCAATCGTACGCTGAGGCTGCTCTCGGACAGCCCTCAGGCTGCGGTCGTGTTTTACCGCAATGCGTCATCGTATCTGTCGGTAAATTCGATCTCCAAGCTGATCGCCGCCCTCACGAAATGCCTGTGTTTCTTCGTGATCGAAGAGAAGAGGAAGAATCGCGAGGACGTGCGCGGGCTGATCCTAGCGATTCCGGAGGTCGAATCGATCCAGTGCAAGGGCGGCCATTCGAGCACGTCCATGATGGCCACGATCGCCGAGGGAGTGTTCATCCTTTGGGAATCCATCGAGGAGAAGCTCGGGGATTCAGAAAACGAACGCGCGCACGAGACCATGGCTGACGTTTTCTCGGGAAATATCCTCACCGAAGTTTACCGTCACTTTGTGTCGAAATTCGATAACGTCGAAATGGGCGACGACGAGGTCGCCGACTGCTCACGTGCCGTCGTTGCCATTTTGAATTGTGCCGGGAAATTGGAAGGGGTTCAGTGCGAGCAGTTGCGCACTCACATTGTCGATGAACTGCGCAAATCGCATGACATGCCAACGAGGCAGCGCATGGTGGCAGATCTCAGCCCGAATATTGCCCTATTATGTCGATGGGGCATGATGGAAGAAGTCGTGCAGTGCCTTGCATCATCGATTAGGAACTATTTTGAAGGCGACGCCGACGAGCCGAACGATAGTTTTACCATGAGGATATCGGGGAATTCCAGACGGCGGACTCGGAGCAGTAAAAATGCCAATGTCGACAATCTTCTGACGCTGGATATTGATGTGTGCTTGGGCATTGTCGGGCATGTTCTGAAAGGATCTCATCCCGCATCAGCGTCCTTGCGTACGTCTATTATGGAGTCGGAAACTGCATTCGAAGCGATTTCATCCGCCCTGGAAACTGCAAAGTGTGCGGCCGAGCGGATCATGAAGGCACGTACCGTGAGTTGCGCCAACAGTTTCGTCATTTTTTGTGTTGATCTCTTCTCATACCTCACGTGACTTTCATTTTTGCACTTCAGGCTTTGGATGGAGATTTGAGACTTTCGCGGCATCTGGGCATAGCCATCGAGTGCTACGGGAGACTCCTGCTTCACAAAAACTCCATGAATGGCGACGTTCACTCTCTTCAGTTGACCCCCGATCTGAGGTCTTTGATGATTTGGGTCACGGACACCGTCGTTCCATCTTTGGTGAAATTGGTTGACCAAGATAACACGCTCAATAATCTTGACGTATCGGGTATCATGAGTGTGGGATCTCCAATATCTGCTCCGATTTCTGCGGGGCTTCTCAACGATTCGTCTTTCGTTGATGAAAGAAGATCCATTAACGTTCTTGAAGACAAGTCCAAGTCTATCTCCACCCGAGTGACTGTCATTTGCTGTGCAAGCTCTGTCATCCTCAACTTTGCAGAGTGGCTGTCGATTCGGTTCGTCGGTGATCCCTTTGTCACGGGGCAAATGTCAGAGATGTGCAAACTCCTAGAGTGTTCGGATATGACGGTCAGAATGGCTCTGTCGCCGTTGCTCTTTCATACTGCAATCATTTGCCTGAACATTGATGGAGATGCCGCCTTGTTCGAAAAAGTCCTAATCAGTATGAAGAACGTAGAACCAAGCCAAATGGAAGCAGATATCATACATCATTCCATGTCGGCCGTTCTAGCACAGCGCGATGAGCGTATTTTGAAGGTAGCTATGTGCATGATCATTCGTGTAACTCGCGCCATCGTTTTCGAGACCGAGGAGAATGATGATGCATCCATGACAGAGCCACCATTTATTGAAAAAATTGGTGCGTTCATGTGGAAAGTTATCGAGCACGTCTTGAGTGAGAAACGCAGCAGTTTGCTTCTAGCCCAATGCCTCATTGACGAGCCCAAGGCTGAGGCAGTACGGGAGTCCATATTTAAGGAGTTGGATGGACGATCTCCTAAGACCAATGCATTGAACAAAATACTACGAAGATGGGCATCAGAAAATTCATTGAAGAATACTATTAATTCTCAGCATGACGATAAGGAAAACAGCAACGACAATCATATTCATGCTGAATTAATAGGTGCTTAGGCTCGTATTGTAATTACAGATGTTTCGTCGGTTATTTTCAGTCATACAGTTAGTTTTTCACAATCCATCAATCTCTGTTAATTATACGACCCAAGTAGTATCATCAATTCGTATGAAAAGGCCTGCCATTGCTCAAACAATTAAAACTAGTATGATCATTCGCCCCCCTGCTTTGTTGGTTGCCATATTCCTGGTCAGAATATCGTAGAGAGAAGAACATAAAACATCAACTGTGTATCTTTAATTTAGACTTGGGCCAGCCTCAAACCAGCCTTGACTGCAAGTAAATCATCTTTGCTCCCAATGCACCTATCGCAAAACCGATAATAGGGCATCTTCATCATGATTTTTATTACTTCTTGTTTCACTTTCTCTGGACTGTTCCAAATACATTCCGCTGTTTTGTTACGTGGCCGATTGAATTCAGAGTGAACATATTGACCACGAACCCTCCGCGGCTGTAGAAATTGTCCAATATAATTCAAGTAGGGTTCAATGGGGATTGGATTGAAACACTTAAGTGTTACATTTGCATGCAAGTTCAGAGAGTCGCTGAAGCGATCAGCAAAAAGCATGCATGCATTGACCTCTTCAGTAAGACTGGTACCCGTACAGTTGAAGTTGCGCGTTTTCATATTGCACTGCGATAGTAGATGATCAATTGGATCTCTGCATGGTAGGTGTAGCTCCAGTGGCCATTCTGCTGTCTTGGCAACCGTGTGCCATGCACTTGCTTGTCTCTCAAATGAGATCCAGTCACAATCATGGTAGCCGATTTCGTCCATCACCGTACTGTGAACTCTCCCTCGATTATATTTACGATACGATTTTGATATCAAATCTTTTGTCTTCAAAGTTTGCGACCAATGCCAATCATCAGCTTTTTTCATGACCTTTCCTACCCGTTGGTTGAATGCGATGGCGTCGTAACTGTACCCCTTATGACCACACACACGCTCAAACCTTTGGGCAAGTTCGCCATTGATTTCACTTCCAGCAGTCTTGGCCATGTGAATGTGCCCAAAAATCACAGGTGGGAAAGTGAAACCTGCTGTGGTGACAAAATCAAGTTTGATTGGTGTGCCTCCCTTGGTTAAATTATTAAGAAGGTCAGAAGGCAAAGTCCCATCTTGCATGGCTTTGTGAAAATTGATGAGTTGATTCACTACAGAGTAGGCGATGAAGCATAACAGGACTGCCTTGGTCATCCAGCTTTGTCGAAAATGCTTGTTGGAGTCCATACCATAATAATATTCTGCTGCTTTAGTATGTCCGATATCAAAAATGACATGAGAAGATGGATGCCCCGACCGGCCCGCGCCTGCGAGGCCAATCCGAGGACGACCAACGATTATTGAAAAGGGGGCGGGGGTTTTGTGCCCCCCAAATATTTTGTCCCGCGACGGCGCAAACCGGGGCACCTGGAAATTTGAAATTTCGTTATCTCACTTGGTTC
>JALLAZ010000445.1:0-15334 GCA_036939755.1 Stephanodiscus triporus
AAGGCCCACCCGAGATGACGCTGCGCCGCGGCCTGATCCTATTCTGCTACTCCTCCTCCGCGTACAATAATACACTGCCCGCCAACGCCGCTCGCTCCCTCCCACTATTCATCACCTCGTCGTCGACGACCATGACTCCTCCCCGCACTCCTTCCTCCTCGTCCTCCTCCGCGTCGAAGACGACGACGGCCCTGATGTCCTCCCGCGCAAACGACGATCCACCCTCCGACGACAAGACGATGCGTCGATTGACGTTGCACTGGTTCCGCACGTCGGACCTGCGACTGCACGACAATCCCGCATTGTGCCGATCGGCGGAGCTGTCGGTCGGGGGCGGGAGCGGGAGGGTGGGCACGACGACATCGACATCGACATCGACATCGACATCGACATCGACGACGTCCGACGGAGCGCTGTTGCCGGTGTTCGTGTTCGACACGTCGCGCGTCTTCGGATCCGAGATCCTCGCCTCGTCGTCGTCGTCGTCGTCGGCATCGTCGTCGTCGTCGTCGGGGGGGGGGGGAGGGGGCTACGGCAGTCGCAAGTGCGGACCTCGGCGCGCGAAGTTCATACTCGAGGCCGTGGCCGACCTCCGCTCGAGCCTCGAAAAACGCGGATCCGGATTGATCGTCGCCGTGGGCAGGCCGGAGGACGCGCTCGCGTACATCGCGGGGAGGGCGGCCGGGGGAAACTACGACGAAGACGAAGACGACCAAGACGACGACGGATCCGGCGGCGGCGGCTACGGCGGCGGCGTGCTGCGGCGAGTCGACGTCGTCTGTCAGGAGGAGGTTTGCTCGGAGGAGCTGTCGGTCGACAAGGCCGTGCGGGCGGAGCTCGCGAGGGCCGTGGGGGGGAAATGCAAGGTCGTATTCGAGGCGGTGTGGGGATCTACGATGTACGATCCGGACGATCTGCCGTTCGACGGGGGAGTACGGGGCGTGCCGGACACGTTCACGCCGTTCCGAAATAGGGTGGAGGGGGAATGCTCGATCGGCACGCCGCGCGACGTGCCCGACGTCGCCGGGCTCAGGCTCCCCGCGCGCGTCCGGACAATCGTCGACGGGAAGGGCGCGTGTCGGGCGTCGCTGGATTACATGCCGACGCTGTCCGACCTGGGCTACACGTCCGAGGATATCGAGTACGCCTCGATCGTCGACGCGCGCACCGCCATGCCGGCGAATTACCGCGGCGGGGAAACGTGCGCCCTCGCGAGGGTCAAGGAGTACATATGGGACAAGGACTTGCTCGGCACGTACTTCGACACGCGCAACGGCATGATCGGGCCTGATTACAGCACCAAGTTCGCGCCGTGGCTCGCGCACGGCAACGTTTCCCCCCGTCACATCGCCCGAGAGTGCCGTAGGTACGAGGAGGCGCGAGTGAAGAACAAGAGCACGTACTGGGTCGTGTTCGAATTGCTTTGGAGGGACTACTTCAAGTTCTTCGCCAAGAAGCACGGCGATAACATCTTTCGCCTTGGCGGCACCGCCGCCGTCGCTTCGAGGAAATGGGGCATGGACGCGAAGAAAATTCGAGCATGGAAGGACGGCATGACCGGCTACCCGCTTGTCGATGCCAACATGCGCGAGCTTGCCGCCACGGGATTCATGAGCAACCGGGGACGTCAGAACGTCTGCTCCTTTCTCGCCATCGACATGAACATGGACTGGAGGCACGGCGCGGCGCACTTCGAGGAGCATCTCCTCGATTACGACGTCCACTCGAACTGGGGCAACTGGTGTTCCGGGGCGGGCATGACCGGCGGACGGTTGAATCGCTTCAACATCGTGAAGCAATCGAAGGATTACGACTTCGGGGGCGAATACGTCAGATTGTGGTGTCCGGAGCTTGCGAACGTTCCAGACAAGTACGTGCACGAGCCGTGGAAGATGAGCGAGGCGTTGATGGAGGAGTGCGGCGTCAGGATAGGACCAGGAAGGGACTACCCCTCGCCGATTGTAGATCCGAGCGTTACCCCGAAGATAATGGACGATGGCAGAGGAGGAGGACGGGGACATGGAAGGGGCGGGAAGCAGCGAGGAAGGGGCGACAATGGCGGCCGCAACCCCAACCGCGGACGAGGTCAACGACAGGATATGAAGTCTCTCAAGACTGGATCGTATAGTTTCGATTCGAAGTACGTTTGAAATGCAGAATTCTATTAAGCATAATTAGGCAAAGGATAACACTAAGTGCTGTTATTATGATCATTAAGCACTATCTGCCTTGTTAAAATGAGAAAAATTGGACGTATGATGCTATCCTACCGTGTTGTTGCCTCAGACCAGACACATTCAATGATGCTGCATGCAGGAAGATACTATGATTACTGTCGCGTAAACTCATCACATGCAACAATCTTTGCCGCATAGGTAGACACTTGGCGTGCGGAGCGCTTGACTGACTGTTGTGTTTGAATATTTGAGTTATCGATTTCAATTGATTACTTCCGGGGCGGTTGGGACTTAACAGAGTGAGTTATTGAGTTCTTAGCCTACAACTAAGATGTATTTTTTTCAGTGATGCTCTCCAAAAGGGTTGACTGTCGGTGTCAATTTTTTTCAAGAATGGTTTCCCCGGGGAAGGCATCAGTGAGAAAAATACCCTAATAATCCTAACTTTCTCAAGAGTATATATTGCTCCAAGGAGTACAACACACATGCGAGTGTGACACTAGTAAAAAAAAATACAACCCCCCATACTCAACACCCCACCAGCTCTGTTTTCGTGGCTTCTCAACCACTCATAAGAGCCCCCCTTCCTATCCGGCACTTGCGAACCGAAGGAACCTTGTCTTACAATTACATACACCGCGTAATTCACTCTTGAGATTGATGATATTTTGGCTGTTGAAATGACGGCCGATAGCCATTTGGTCAACAGTGCAAAGTCGGCAATTTTTTGTGGTTGCTGTTTCAGGAGGGAGATGATATTTGATCGCCAAATGACTTTGATCTCTAGATGACATCGACACCAATAAGCTACTTCTGCTTTTGTACTGAATTGTAAATTCTTGACATGAGAGAAGATGTGGCGAGCAAGTGCGGAGCAGTTATCTTGCTTGGGATCAGTTGTTAGTGGGAATGCTTGAGTGGAAGGTGGGGATTCATCGGGGGGGGAATCAGGGAGTGTTACTTGTTTGGTGGAATCATCGTTCGTACTGATATCATCAATTAAGTCCGTCAGATCAGAGTTTGCACGTGGCCGGAGCCTCATTGTCAAAGTTCTGGGGGGGGTTTGGTTAGCACGGTCTTCGTCGATAATAACACATAATGGTGGGGATTCGTTTGGGGCAGATGGTTGTGCTGCCTACCCATCTTAAATATCAATCTAAAACAATAAAATTCCAGGAGCATATTGTGCAACTTATGTTAGCAATTGTTTTGTTTTATCTATCTCTATGTACAAATCTATGTTGTGAGTGGCTCAAGAAAACCTTGACCTATCGGGCTGCCGCTCACTCTCAGAGGAGAGCAGCTTGCAAGTAAGCCGTCTCGCTATTGCACCTATCAACGGCGTTAGCGTCGAAGAAGCAATCGCTGCGCTTCGTCTTCGGGGATGTGGCCCTGCCCATCTTGATATCAATTTCCCAGTAGTTCTTGACCCACTCGTCGAGAACGTTGGCGGCGACGGCGGATGAACTTGCCGATGATTCTTGTACAACGACTTCCTTCGAACTGTAATTCATGCCACGGTAATATTCGGGAGTTTTAGCAAAGTTTATACATCGGCCCCACTCGTCGGGTGGCGCCGAATCGTACGAGGCACGAGCGGAGTCTGTCCACAACGTGAAGGGTCGCTTCCTCGTGATGACACTGTTGGATTGGTCGATAACAGAGTCGAGGACAGAGAGTACCTTCCCGCACTGTTCCCCCATCCTACCCTCGTGAACGGGCCAGTTGACGACGAAGGCGCAGACGCGATGTCGTCTCACTTCGGCTTCAAGTTCTAGAATAATTTCCTTGGTGATGGGACTCCTCTTGGCTTCGGACGCTCCCCGCCCTTCCCGGAGCAAAATCGGTCTCAACGCGATTGATTCGCAGATGTGCTCCGGATGTACCGAAACGGCGATGCCGATACTTTTCTTCGTTATTTCGAGCGACATGACGGATCCGACTGACTTTCTCCAGTCCAACAAGTTGGCCACCTTCGAGGGGGCCACGAGGGCGCTGGATAACTTCGATGCGATCATGGTTGTGACCTTGGGTGTGGTCCTCTCACGACATATATGTTAAGAAGAGCGGTCTCTGTTTCTTCGGGGAATTCTTCGTTGCCGCTTTTGTGAACAGAAGCATTCTCCTTATGCAATCGGTGATGTGTGATGTTACACGATCAGTGAATGATGAGACAAAGCAATGGTTTCACGGCCAGCCTTCGGCTTTCACCAACAACTCAACGCAACTCCTCCGACTGCTTTTTTCGGCACGAAGCTTTCTCTCTCTTCTCCGACGTTCTCATTCGGGTTTGTTCGGGCGCGATTTTGTTCGGCCGCGGAATCACGATCCGAACCGGAATCGGAGTGGCCCGCGCATGTCCGTTGGCGAGGAACCCAAGAAACTTTCAACAATACGATTCCTATGTACATAGATACATCGCCCAGTCGTTGGTCAAATACGTATGGTAATACGTATGGTACCATTCACATCTCACGGCCTCTCTTGGTTGTGTAAGTACGATAGGTATCTACCTGTAAGTTACGATACGTAGATACCGTTCTCTATCCTTGTGTGTAGGTAGTGTGCTGCAAGCCGTGCTCAATATATTCATAAAAACACTCGAAGAAGGTCGAAGAGAGAGAGAGAGAGAGCTTTTACATACATACTGCATTCAATACCAACAACAACGAGTGAGTAATGTTGTACATACTTACGCGGTCTTCGGTATGAGTCAGTGGGATGAGGGGGGGGGGGGGGGGGGGCATCAAAGTTGGCGCTGTGTACTTTTTGTTTGTGCGTGCGCCGAGGATGAGAGCATCCGTATCCAGAGTTGCGGCAGGATGGCGGCGGGGTGACGAATGTCTCGGGGGGTTGACGGCATTGCCTTGGGCTGGCGGATGGACGTGGGGGTTCGAGGTCCTCGCCCCTTGCCCCCTCGTCGCTGGGTTTGATGGCATTGACCGATTAATCGGCTAGGTCATTTCTCGCGCGCGAGTCCCCGCACCTCTAGAGCCTTGCCCAGATAACGGGGATCAATGCCTTAGCAACGTCAACTTTTGTCCTTGCGCGTTGTCATGCAATTCACGCTGATTTTTGATTTTGTCTGGATATTTCCTTCACCCTATGACAGACAGACATACACCAAGCAACCTCAAAAATCTACTTTCATGAGCTCCAAGAAAGCAACCCGAGACCCCAACGCGCCGAAACGCAATCAATCGGCATACCTGCTGTATCAGAATGCCATGCGCGACACCTTCAAGTTGCAGAATCCTGGGATGGTGAGTTGTTCCTTTCGATGTGATCTCCTCGGTCTAGTTCATGATCTTGCACTCAACGTGATATGCTCATTCTGGTTGTGTACTTCAAAGACTTTTGGTCAGCTAGCCAAATACACAAGTGCGATGTATGCCGAAATGCCCCCCACAGAGAAGGAGGCATGGGCAGAGCGTGCCGAATCAGACAAGGCCAGGTATTTGCACGAACTTACTATGTATACCCCTCCGCCAGGTAGATTGTTCTAAGTGGACCAACTATTTTACTATTTTTTCATGAATATGAATCATGAGTGTCACCATTTACTTTGCTTCCTTCCTTTTTCCCCTTTTTATCCTAGGCTATGACGTGAAGGGTGACGCAATCGCATGTCAACCTGCCCTTGCTAGGCAGTTGAAGGGAAACAAGGCTACTCGCGACCCGAACGCCCCCAAAAAGAGTACGTCGAGTCAGCTTGATTCATCATGGTTTTTCATGAGAATATTATATTATTTGTATGTACTTACACATTGCCAACACTCCTATGCGATATCTCCATCCTAGACATGTCGGCCTACCTCATGTATCAAAATACGATGAGGGAATCATTCCGTACGGAAAATCCTGGCATGACCTTTGGGCAACTTGCTAAATTCACCTCCGCGATGTACAAATCGCTCACTGCCGAGGAAAAGGCGCGATGGGAAGAGGCCGCAGTGCAGGACAAGGCCAGATATGAAAATGAAATGTCGAATTATGTCCCTCCTCCCGGCTTCGACCCCACTGGGCAGCTTGTGGAAGCTCACGTCGTTGGGGGAGGGCGCAGGTTCAATAAGAAGCAGAAGGATCCCAACGCCCCCAAGCGTGCACGCGGATCGTACGTCTTCTTCACCCTCGACGAACGTCCCAAGATTATGGCCGAGAACCCCGAGATGAAATTCACTGAGTTGGGACATGTCATGGGCGAACGGTGGAGGGCACTTTCGCCCGAAGTTAAGAAGAATTATGAGAATATGGCGCATAACGACAAGAAACGATTCCAAGAGGAAATGTCCGAGTACAACGCGAACAAGCCAGCGAGCATTCTTCCCGCCCCGGTGGCCTATACGAACGCTCCACACCCTCAATATCAGGAAGCGCAGCAGTACGCCGAGCAGTACTACCAAAATCAAGCGGCGGCTTCAGCTCGATATGACCCAACTGTGGCAGCTTACGCACAGTACTATCAGCAACAGGGCTATGCTGCTCAGCAGCACGATTCATCGCAGTACCATTACACCTAATCAAGAAGGGCTGAGTTGTAGGCATGGTGGTTGAGTCTACTTGTGGTTTTTGGTCTTGGGATTCACAATATGCACGAATATGTTCTAGTGATCTCTCCTCATACACATGTCCTGTTTTGCATCCTGTCTCTCTAGAGAGACGAGTATCTATCTAATTGATAAACAGATTCCCTTTTTTTCAAGCTTCTTTTATTCGATCAACTAGAAATGCTGGAGAAAACCATGATGACATTTCCTTCAGAACTCATCACCATTGGGAAGATACACAATCAGTGATACAAGTAGTAGAGTGTGATAAATCAAAAGATATCATCTTGCCCCCAGTTGACCCTTAGCAGTTTGAATTATTACCCCCATAAAATTAATGTGGCTATGCAACAAACAGCACAAATCATTCCTTGACAGGAGTTGTCCAACTCCAACAAATTTGTCCACCGTGCTGCCAAAAAAGCTCTGCTTTATTGCAGGATGCAACTAAAGGTCGAAGAAACAGAGTGTGATTAGACTTTGCATGTTTTTTTCTTTCAAAATAGAGGACTAGAGTATGTCTTACGACCCCTAATAGTAATTCCTGTAATAATGCTTTCAAACAAAACAACAACGGTGAGAATAAACATCGACCATTGCCAAGCTCACTCTGGGCAAAAGAAGCAGGTCAGTGCCTTGATACAGGACATATTGACCACTCTACTAGTAGTAGTGGGGATATCCACTCATGATGGTCATGGTTGATGAGGTATTTTGATTTTGGTCATTAGGATTGGGAGTTCTCATGCACCCCATGTACCGTAGATGACATGTAGAAACAGTTCTTGTCACAATTCACACAAAACAAAAATTATTTTTCTTACATTTTTCTGCATATTGAACTATCATTGGACTTTTGACATCATAACACTAAAACCCTCCATTTAGCAGGAGGATACCTTTAGTAAAGTAGAATGTTGTATGATTCATAAAATTGACAATTTGACAGCTTACTAATACTAACCGTAGTCCGAAGTAGTGGTAACCGATATTGGCTACGCTGATTTGTGTCATTCTGGTGGCAACCAAAACCAAGCGTGGATGAATATCATAATATGTTAAATGTTGAAGTAGAGATGATTATGTTTAGTACTGACATCCGCCTCCCTGTGAAGTTGGGGGGTTTGTAAAATCACCTAAAAATATGAGAATAAAAAGCAAAAACTCACTGAGCAGCAGCATAAGACCCTCACTCTGACCACTGAGTTACAAGTGCGGCAGCAGAGCTGTTTGCACCAGACGGGGGTCGAACCCGCGACCAAGGGCTGTCTCCTGCTTTCTCAGTCTGTCCTACTAGGGCGAAATAATATCTATAAAAACTATATTAATTCAGTGTACATAAGTAGGAAATAGTAGAGTACGAACTCAACTCTCGTCCCCAGGGTCTCATCATTTTCCTGATCGGCACTGACTTCCTGGTGGAGAGCCACTTGGATGCGTTCGTTGCGTCAATCATCGCCGGCAGTGTTTTAGAACACAACCCGAAGGAAGGGTATCATTTATCATTTCGCTTATAATGCACGTCATGGCCAGGTACAGAGGCGCAGCGACGTGCGCCGCCATGGGACTCGCGGCGATCTCCTCCCGCACATCATACGTCCCCAACAACGACCAAGCCGGCGTCGGCACGCCGTCGTACTCTTCGTCGTCGTTCGCGGCGGCAGTATCGGCCTTCGCCGCGCATCGCGCCGTGTCGATCTCGTCGTCGCGTCGTCGTCCTCCGTCGTCCTCCTCCCCCCTCGCCATGGGCTCGGCCGAGAAGACGAACGAGGGAGGCGGCGGCGGCATCAACTACAACGCCGTGTACGTCGCCAAGTCCGGCGGGGTCGGGGTGAAGTCCGCGTCGGAGATGATGGGGGTCAGGGGCGCATCGGCCCGGGGTTTGGGCGCTCCACCCCCCCGTCTCCCGCCGGGGGGGAGGTTCGTCACCGCCGGCGGCGTCGAGATCGACGCGACCGTCCGTCCGCTGCGTTACACCCACGGCGACGACGACGGATGCGGCGATCCCATGGACGACGGCTGCGACGCCTACGTCCCGTCGTTCTTCTCCTCCGAGGAGGGAGTAGGAGGAGGAGGAGAAGGACTGCCGTGGGGGAGCGACGGCGCCATCGAGAGGCTGGTGGACCTGCTCGATCACAGGAAGGGGGCGGTGTTGACCTCCAGCTACGAGTTCCCCGGCAGGTGAGAGGAAGGAGACTCTCGAGGGGCGACGTTGCCGAGTTCGAGATTCAACGACTGCTAACCTCCATCCTTCTTCCCTTTTCTCTCCCTCTCACTCTCTCATACGTCCAACGTACCCAGATACGCTCGCTGGTCGCTTGGCTTCGTCGACCCCCCCCTCGAGGTTTCCGGCACCGGCAATCAATGCAAAATATCGGCGTTGAACGCGAGGGGTCGGGTACTGTTGGAGCCGGTCATGGATGCGATGAACGAGCTCCTCGCGAGTGGGACGTTGTCGCGCGTTGTCCAGGAGGGGGACGTCATCGACCTACGCGTCCAGCCCCCCGGAGAGGTGGGGTCATTCAACGAGGAGGAACGTTCGAGACAGGTGGGTCGGTCGCCTGTTTCTGTGCGTGCTGCCATGTTGCGATCCGCATGACTAAATCAATTGCCAACTCCACGTGTCCCTTCCTCTCGCTACTTCGTTTCTGTCGTGTTTTCAGCCGTCGCTCTTTTCCGTAGTCCGTGCACTGGTGGACCTGTTCCAATACGACAGCGACGAGAGCGGAGACATCCAGCTCGGACTTTTCGGCGCATTCGGCTACGATCTCACCTTCCAATTCGAACCGATCAATCTCGCCCAAGAACGCGACCCCACGCAGCGTGACCTGCTGCTTTACCTCGCGGACGAACTCGTAGTCGTGGATCAGAGTCGCGAATCGGCCTGGACAGTGTCGTTGGATTTTTCGTACGGTTCCAAATCCACGAAGGGCCTGCCCCACGCTGGTTCGTCTTCCCCGTTTCTCCCGTTCGACGAAAATCCTCGCAACGGCGGCGAGTTCTCGCCCCGCGACACCCCCCGGGGCGACTTCACGAAATCGGTCGACAGCGCCAAGCACGAATTCAAGGTGGGGAATCTGTTTGAGGTCGTGTTGTCCCAAACCTTCCGCAAGCCGTTGGATACGAATCCATCTAGTCTGTTCCGGCGTTTGCGTTCGAACAACCCTAGCCCCTACGGTTTCTTCTTCAACTTGGGAGAGGACGAGTACCTGGTGGGTGCCAGTCCGGAAATGTTCGTCAGGTGCGAGAAGGTCGATAACAACGACTACCGACCCGGCGCCATCCGTGTGGAAACGTGCCCCATATCTGGGACGGTCGCCCGGGGCATGGACGCATTGGAGGATGCGGCGCGCGTGAAAAGCCTCATCATGAACTTGAAGGAGGAGAGCGAACTCACCATGTGCACGGACGTCGATCGCAATGACAAATCGCGAATTTGCGAGCCCGGATCCGTAAAGGTCATCGGCAGGAGACAAATTGAAATGTACAGTCGGCTGATACACACGGTGGACCACGTTGAGGGGTATTTGCGTCCCGAGTTTGATGCCCTTGATGCATTTCTGTGCCATACTTGGGCGGTGACGGTCACTGGCGCACCAAAGACGTGGGCGATCCAATTCGTAGAGGACAATGAGCGTTCCCCTAGGTGCTGGTATGGTGGGGCTGTAGGCCTGGTCGGGTTTGATGGTAGCATGAATACCGGACTTACATTGCGCACCGTTCGAGTGAAGAATGGCGTCGCGGAGGTCAGGGCCGGCGCAACACTTTTGTACGACTCAGATCCAGAGGCAGAGGAACTTGAGACTGAATTAAAAGCATCGGCCATGTTGGACGCCATTGACGCATCCATTGAAAGCAAAGAAGAGGTTGGGGATGATGCGAAACCGGCAGCTACTGCAGCTGGACCTGGTGAAGGGAAGAGCATCATTCTCGTCGATCACGAGGACTCCTTCGTTCATACACTAGGAAATTACTTGCGTCAAACCGGCGCAGAGGTGATGACATTGCGCAGTGGACCATCGGCACTTCGAACGATCCAAAAATTAGTCGACGATGGAAAGAAACCAGATATGGTCGTTTTGTCACCGGGCCCTGGAAATCCGACCGATTTTGAGTTATCTAAAACGCTCTCTCTCTTGGAGAAGAACCAAATTCCTGGGTTTGGAGTATGTCTTGGCCTTCAGGGCATGGTAGAACACTTTGGTGGGGAACTCGGTGTGCTTGGATATCCCATGCACGGCAAGCCGTCTCCTATTACGCTTACGGAACCAGGTCAACACAGCGGCAGGTAAGAAGAAGATACTTTAGCTTTCTTGTTTGACACGCTTTCGTTGGCACTTGGATATCTCAATGAATTATTATCCCTGGCAGTATATTTGATGGATTGCCAGAAACATTCGAGGTAGCACGGTATCATTCTCTCCATGGAATACGTGACAAGCTTCCATCCTGCCTGGATATCACAGCATTAACAGAAGATGGGATTGTTATGGCAATTCAACACAAGACACTGCCATATGCAGCGGTTCAATTTCATCCAGAGTCAATATTAACCAGTCCTGCGCATGGAATGACCATATTGAAGAATGCCCTGAGATTTTTGTCATATTGATGTAATGTACTGGTTGCATTGAGATAGCAACATTCTTGGTGAATTCTAAACCTACTTAACTGCAAAATCCGCCATTCACTATATTTCCGTTACATCCTTTTCCTCCTCGTTCTTCCAACCGTTTATTAAAGATCTCCCCTTATCGCTGAGATATTGATCGCGCACCATGCTTTGATAGTAGATCGAGGGGGTGCCAGCGGTCCTTTCACTCGGTGGGGAAAGAGGAGGCGGGTCCTTGGCGGGTCGGGGGGCGGCCCCCGAAATGACGCCCAGCCCAGCCGATCGAGGCACCACAGTGTAAAACGAAGACGGCAACGCACCGCCGCGACACCGAATGTCATCGTCGTCGTGGCTCGCGCCGCTGGCCAAACTCGTCGGCCTCCTCGTCGTGCTGCCGTTCGGTCTAACCTACCTGCACCTGCATCACAAATCGTTCCTGAGGAACGAATACTGCTTCGTCGGGCCCGCGCGCGGCGGCGACTTCGACGACGTCGCCATCGCCATCGTCGCGGGGGAGGGCGGCATCGTCGATGGCAATAACGGCGTCGACAACGGCATTCGCGGTAATCAAGGGGGGCCGGGAGATGATGGGAGCGGCACTGATGGGTATCCCTACCACGGGGTATACGCGCCGATGACGTCGACGTCATCGTCCGCGAGAAAGAGAAAGGGACGGCGGAACGACGGCGGCGGCGGCGGCGGCGGCGTGGATGGGAGGGAATTCCGACAGAGGTATTCCCCGAGCGACGGCGAATCGTCGTCGTCTTGGCCGTGGCCACGGACGTGGATCGGGAGGACGAGGGGCTGGCCATCCGTCACTCGTGCCTCGGCAGTCGTGTCCCTAGGCCCGTCTTCTGGCGGCGGCGGCGCCCCCACCGATCGAGTCATCGCGTTCGTCGAAACCGACGAGGGAGGGAGGTGGTGTCTGGGATCGTCGTCGTCGTCGTCGTCATCATCGTCGTCGTCGTCTTCCACTTCCGCCGCCACAATCGCAGAGGAGGAGGAGGTTCGATCGTGGTGCTCCGACTGGACGACCTCCGCCCATCATCCGCCAAGCGGGATATGGACGTTGGCCTCCGCCCACGAAACGTCGCGACTGCGTATCACGTGTCCCTCGCCTCCGTCAACAACGACGACGGGCTCTGTCCTATCCGGCGGCGATGGCGGGCGTCACAAGATCCAGAATGCCAAGCAGAACGAGAACCTCCGTTTCGTGCTCGACAGGCCGGGCACGACGTTGCTCCTGCTACTGAACGTCGGATTGGCCTTCCACTACTGGAATCGCCGCGTCGATCCTTCGTTGGTGTCCAAGCGGTACGTGCGCATAGTCGTCGAGCACGAGTGGTGGCGGGGACTGTCCGGCGCCACCGCGCACTTCGAACCGCTGCACCTGGGTTTCAACGCCATGTCGCTACGCGCGCTCGGTGACGAGCTCGAGGGGAGCGAGGGGAGGTGGTACGGCGACACCGTCGCGTTTCTGTTTTACAACGTCGCCCTCGTGGTCTCATCGACGATGGTTATGATGGCCCTGGTGTATGGGAGGATACGCCTCATCCAGAGGGAATTGGACGGTCTACCCCCCGCCTCGCCGCTCCGAGGGACGTGCGAGGACCGACTCCGACTACTGCGCGACACGAGCTCCGTGGGTTACAGCGCCGTCCTCTTCGCTTGGATGGTCGTTAGTACCATGGAGAGGGATCGGCCGACTTGTCCGGTCCCCTTCTTCTCGGACCTGTGCTTCGAGACCCATGCCGTCCCGGGACTGCCGTTTTTGAGGTTCAACGTCGCGCCCGTCATGTCGCTCTTCGTCGCGCAGGTCATTATGCCGCGCGTCAGCTTCACGGGGTGAGTTTTTTGAGGCCGGGCGTTTATTCCCCCAATCCTACCGTGCGTATGTGCGATTCCCCGTCTCTGATTCCGCTCCCCTCCTCGTGAAACGACACGCTTGGCGCAGGCACCTGGCGGGGATCATCTGCGGTTTTTGCTTGCACTGGGGCGTATTCCCGCCGTTGGAAGTCTGCAGCCCTAACGTTCTGATCGGCGGGGTTTTCCTCATTGGCCTGATTTGGAGTAGGCGGGTCATCCCGGTGAGACCGCTGTTGGCGGCGGCGATGGACGAGGAGGGGTGCGCGGAGCACGAGGACTACCTGAGATCTCTGCTGACTGCCGAGAACGGAGACGAGGTGGACGACGATAGCTCGCACCATATCCCCGATCAAAATGGCAACGGGTTTGCCGGCCTTGATCCCATCGCGCTTGGCAAACAGAGGAAAAGAGAGCGCGAGTTGAACGAGGCCCGTTGGAAGCGAAAAACCCTTCTCTCGCTGCGAAACTTGATGGGGACGGTCACATTCGCATCGCTCTTCGTTTTTGATTGGAATTCCAGTCTAGTCTTTTCGCAGAGCGTGCTGCTCGCCTACTTTGTATTCGGGACCCAAAGCTCCTTGATCGTCTGGGCATATACGCAATCCGAGGCCGAGAATGACATCATCTTTCCTGAAAAGAAACGATCCGGCGTGATCTGGAGGGGTTTTCTGATGACGGGGATCATATCAACGGTGGTCGACTCGATGTCGTTTGCATCATGGTTTTCCGTGCCGATCATATCCGCGACGATGCCAGTGGCGGGGCTGCTTACCGCCTCTCTATTCATGACCTTTCGACTCGCTGTCAATTTGCTCGCACTGGTGGTGTCCTCCAAGATTCTTCACGACTTGGGAGAGGTGGGCGGTGGCATCTTTGGCCATGTTTTCTCCAACGTGATTAACTGGACAAGATCTGTAGCAGATAATGGAGTATTTGCCCGGCAAAGACGGTCCCTGTGGACGGCCTTCGAGGGTAGAGGAATTAGACTGGGTAGACGCAATTACCCTTGACAGTAACAACGCTACGAGTAGTCCGGACCACGTCGACGCGGACGGACATCCTCTCTCCGAGTACGAGCGTCTCCGGCTGCGAAACATGCAGCGGAACACGTCCCGCCTTGCCCAGTTAGGATTGCTGGTCCCTCTCGTAAAAACTAATTATGGCCTTTTTTTTAATGGAATCAAACGTAACGGATGCAAGGGCCTTGCACATTGCCAACCCGACCACTAGATGAGGTCATAAACTACTCCTGCGGAACAAGAATGCCGGCCTCAGCTTTTCCTTATTTCTGAAAGAGCTTGATGTGTCATCAAAACATTATGTAACGCCCGGCAGAGAGAGCACATTACTGTCGTTCGGGCTATGCATGGTAGTGTCAATGCATGACAGTAGATTGTGGTTTGTCTAATAAATGGGCAGCAATTCCCTTGCAGCATCCCCGCTACGATGAGGTGTATTCAAGCTCGATGTACACATCTTCCTGATCCGCGATGTCCTCCACGTCCCTCATCTTTTTCGCTTGCCTCCCTTCTATATAAAAGCGCATCGAGATGGTTGGATGGGGGATCTTGGCAGTAATTACTTCACACTGACTGAAAGCATACAGCTACCAATGACAAGTCTATTGGATACGCAACCACCACCTTAACTTCGCTAAACGAGCTCAAACAACCTTTCCATATCTTCCGCTTTCGATGCAAACAATTCATCCCATCCCGGCCGTTGACGCCGCTAACCAAGTACATCACTGGAACAGAAAGCCCATAGTTTTTGAGAGCGATGACACCTAAAATTAAACGTAAACTTAACTTTACTTTTGTATATCTACTTATGAGTGTAAGAAAAATGATCTTCCAACAATCACAGATGGAGGGGGAAAACACATCTGCTAATATGCCAGCCATGCAACGAAAAGTAGGAAAGCAAAACTAGTCTTATAATCAAACACCAAGTCATGCATAAAACCGCCACTGCCGGTAACGGTGGGGCATGAGGTCGCCAAAATCGCATCATCCAAATCAGGAAAGCAATTCTTGTAGGCGCATTCTTGTTGAGTAGATAACTGGTATCGCATTAGGTTGATGTACTCGAGCTGGGTCATATTCGAGGGTGCACCGATCGCCTTGGCCGCG
>JALLAZ010000446.1:0-19366 GCA_036939755.1 Stephanodiscus triporus
CGACAGCGATCATGCTGGCGACTTGGTCACTCGACGCTCTCGAACAGGGTTCATCTTGTTTCTATTCAATGCACCAATATATTGGAGTTCAAAGAAACAAGGCTCCTGCAAAACTAGCACGTTCGGGAGTGAATTCGTTGCCATGAAGCAAGCCACGGAATATGTTTGTGGCCTACGTTTCAAATTGAGGATGATGGGGATTACGGTTAACAAGCCTGCATTTGTATTTGGAGATAATCAATCCGTTTTAGCAAATACAACATCCCCTGCCTCAACACTGAAGAAGAAGTCAAACGCCATAGCATACCACTTCTTTAGAGAAGGGTGTGCTAGGGATGAATGGCGGACTGCGTATATTAATACGCATGAAAATGTGGCCGACTTACTGACGAAGCCTCTACCTTCAGGGGAGAAGGATGTTATTACATCATATTTGAGATGTACGAGGAGAGGATTTTGACAAACTGTTTGGGTTCGAACCTCTTCTTTACTTACGTATATGCGATGAGCTTTTTTTTGATTTTTCCCAATGGGGTTTATATATATATATTATGGGATGATGGGCGTTCCATCCTTGCAATTTCGAAATTGTGAGGTGCATATTTGACTATGAGTCACAACGGTAATAACACTGAGAAGTGAAATCCTTCTGTATTCGGTGTTACAGAAAACAACCCAAATGATAACCTAGGATTAAGCAAAATCAGGATACCTTTTTGGTTTGAGGGGAGTGTTTGCAGTTCATGTTATGTGTTGTAACATGCGTGTGAGTATGCATGCATGCTTGTGAGTACGCATGTACAAACAGCAGAATAGCACTCTCATAATTTCTATTATATGATTTTATCAACTCTAATCCAAAGTGATAGCTATGCATTGCTTTACATGGAATTGTAACATTAGAGTGTCCCAGATTTTCATATCTGCGAGCTCACTTGCTGCAAGTCTGTGACTTCTGCTTTTGGCGGGACCAGGTCGCAGGAAGCTATTTTTGTCATCTGCAAGCAAGTTGCAGATTTAAGACTGTTCAAATAGAAACACACGTTTCAGGATTTGGTGGGAACTGAGAAATGGACGAAAAATCACCCCTAAATTTTAATAGGTCGAAATTGCATCCAACCCATCGTTGGAAATGTCTTCCCCCTATCTCTGAACTTGTTCCATTGTAGCATTTGAAACAGCGTGCTGAGGAGGGAATACTACCCAATACTACTCTCGGCCCTTCCCCAAAACTAGTTTTTAGCTAGGGTAAGTCCATCACAACTCTTTTTTGTGTAATTTTTTCGTCCCGCCCCAATTTTGGCGGCCAACGAGCGCGAGCAGAAAAAAAAAGTTGCGACCGTACGCTCACCGTCGGTCAACAACCCCCATCTTGTCGGCACTTGTTCGTCCTACTTTTCTCGCCATCCGACACATCCTCCTCATCCGTTCTTCTTTAATACGCGTCCATGTTACACTGGCGCGCACATGACAGCAACACAACGAAGAAGCCGGACCAACATAAACACAGACCAACCAAAGCACAAATCCCCCACACAAGGATCATGACAACAGAGGCCCCAAGGTCTGGAAGTCCATGCCCTTGCTCGCCCATTTGTCCCAGTGCCCAGTGGCAGCGTTTTGTTTCTCCCAGATCAGCTCGTATCACTGGCTAGGCCCATCCAACATGCTTTTATTGACTCGCCGTCGATCGTCGATGAACACCAGAAGCTCAGCACAAAAACAAAGGGGGGATGATCATGCTATCACAGAGACGAGCAATGAAGAAGCAACAACCAAATGCCCAAATCGGAAAAGCAGGAAGCATATGAATGAAGATAAACTGTTACTGCATCTCATTGAGCGACTCAAATGTCTTCCTTCATGTAAGAATAAGACATGTGATTGCCCTGACATTATTACAGACATGAATGTTCGGGAGTGTGTTGCACAGTACTTGGTTCAGTTCGAGATGAAGAAAAAATATGACCAGGACTCCATTATTTTAGAGTGGTAAAAGTATGCCATCGCTGCTAAGATTGGGATGAAGCATCTGTGGTTTTGCTTACCGTATGTTTCAACCTTGGATGGTGCCAACATCCATTGTCATTGTCTTCATGCATTACAAGAGCATCGACTATGCTTGCTTGGGATGTGTTCATTGATGGGTATTGGGGATACCAGATATAGATCAATCAAAGCAGCATCTTTACTTGGAGTCATGCCATGACATATGGGAGTAGGAAAAAGGAGTAATGTGACAATCAAATTCACTTGCGAAATCATTTTGATTAAATGCATAAGCTCGGAGAAGTAAGAGCCACTAGAGTGATTGCAACAGTGGGTGTGCTTGATGGAGAACATGGTCTCGCCAATAGAGAGGACACCGATGGGAATACCTATCTGCCAATAAGCATGGGATTTTGCAATTGTTATTACCGGTACATGGAATCTCTTGGATATAAAGTTTCAGTTGGCCCAAATGGAACTTTGACAGCAGAATGTGCAGACGGAATTGAGGATTCCGGTGTTGCACTATCAACATTCTACACAAAGTGGAAGACAGATTATCTTTCCCTCAAAGTGAGTCAGCCGGCTGGCGGCTGAAGATATATGCAGCTACTGCTATACCTTAGCAAACAAACACATGATATTATCCAAACACACAAGGAAGTTGGCAACGAGCAACAATTGAATGATTCCAATGATAATAACAACATAGAAGACCTGCTAATGCTGCTAGACAACACACATCTTGACAAGTTGGATTCAGCGAGTTCCAAAGTTGAGGAGGCAAAAGAGCTTCTCATTTTGGAATGCTCTAAGCAAGTTGATATGGCAAGGGCTCAGAGGTTTCTATATCAAAGTTTTGAGGCAGCTGCTGTGTCTGATGCAACAAATGGTGTTGAGTACTTGAAACTGAGAACAACTCTTACCGTAGACTTTGGACAAAACATACAAGTCCCATGTTACAATTCCGAGCAGCTGGGTTGTACATACTACTACACTCCCATGCCTGCAAACAATTTCGGAATAGTCAATCACTCCCACAACTACGGAAATGGTAATATAGACAATCATATGTATTGTCATGTATATCACGAGGGAATTGGAAAGAAGGGCGGAACCAATGTTACTTCATTGATTGTGAAGACTCTACGCAAGATGCAACTCCTTAGAGATGATGAAGTTGGCGGAGAGTTGAATGTAATATTTGACAACTGCTCGGGACAAAATAAAAACAACACAGTGTTGAAGCTGGCAGTGACCGCCTCTTCAATTCTTTGAAACACGAGTACCGCAAGAGAAACATATTCACAATGGACGAATTGATTGTTGCATTGAGTGTCTCCGATAAGATAACTGTTGATCGGACAGTTACCAGCAACTTTCTCGATTATAATGCAGCATTCAGAGAATTCTACACCAACTTGTCTGGGTTGGTGCTGAATAATCACATCTTCACCTGCGACGATGACGATGAGGAATTGACCATGACAATTCGAGAGAGCAATCTGGCCGAACATCAAATATTTCGACAAACCACAGTAAGGACAAAGAGGGGATTTGCCAATGATATTGAGAAATTGCGTATTGAGTCCGCCAAGCTTCTCCAAATGATTGAACCGCCTGGGATCAATCCATACAAACGGGTTGAATTGTATGCCAAGTATCGCCCGGTAGTACCTCCAGAATATCATGAAGATGAGTTCTATATCAAACCCCCCAATGATGTATTGAAAAAGGTAAAGGATGTGAAGGTTCTCCGAACTGAGAATAGGGCAAATGTGAAGGCATCGAAGGAGGACAAAGTGGGTGACACAAACCTTAATGAAAATGCATTATGGTTGAAGAAGTTGAAGGTCCCTGAGATCAAGGACGAGCTAAAAAATATGGGCTCCGAGCAGATGGTAAAAAAGCCAAACTGCTAGCTTGTCTAGAGGCCCATCTTGCCAATGCTGCACTAGCGTCCTCCCCAACTATTGTTGATTGTAGTATGGAAATTGAACTGGCGTCCTCCCCAACTATTGTTGATTGCAGTGTGGTAAGGGAAGACACAAAGCTGGTGGCTATGGACATGGACATGACAGATTAATAAAAATTAATTACACACTGAATAGACTCACCTGCCTCATATTGCCGTCTTTGTACTTGGCCTTGCATGTCGATCCCTCCTCCTAATTGCCATCAATAATATATAAAATAAAAAAAACTCCCCAATTGCCGTGCAAAACTGAGCCTTCCCCCACAAGATTTTGACCAAACCACGCGCATTCGGTCATTGCCTATGACCCATTGATACGTTCTGGTCGATAGGATTTGTGGAATAAAAAGCAACAGGAGTCAATCCATGCTGCTGCTTTTGATGAAAATGCACTGGAGGCGCTGCACAGTGGCAGAGGGTGCGCCTGGACGCTCCCCAAATGGAGCGTGGAAAAAAACCAAGCGCATCGCGATATGCCCTTTCTTGTGCAAAACAACTTTCGTCAATAGGATGGGGGAGCGTGACGCTGCAGGCAGAATAATGAGCTCTCGCCGCTGCCGCCCATTGTTTTGACGGTTTCTGTGTGGCGAGTTTTTGTTTTTGTTTTTTCTCGGCCAACGCTCTGAAAAAAAACACGGTCTGTCCGGTTGTGGAAAAAAGGTCCCGCCAAAATGTCAATGTCGGGTTTCTATTCGAACAGTCTTAAATTACGGCTTTTGTGAGGTTCCCCATAAACATTTTAAATGCCATCTGGTGTACATTCATTCCCCTATGGTTAAGGTTTAATCAGCTGTGATGTACACATGATTACTCATTATGGTGTAAATGTAAACATATTTACACTTATCACAGCAGCCGTATCAATTTACTAACATAATCTTTACTTAAGTAAAAAATGAACTGAAAGAATAGTACCACACACCCAATCACTATGGGGTGGATCACAATCCTTGATTTCTTTGCCCTACTAGACATCCTGGGGGTGCCAGCAGCAACATCGCCTCCTGGGGCGGCGGGTGGCGCCACCTGGTTGGGGGTGGAAGGGGAACTACTGGGAGGGGGGAGGTAATCCCTTGTGTGAAGAGGCTTTGCGAGTTGACCTGACCATGGTTTTAGTTGCAGATGAGGGCAGAAGACAAAAAGGTGAATTGACACTGACACTGATTATGTGGGGTGAATTCACTAGAGCTGTATACCAATTTGGTATTTTCAGTCGGTATTCTGTCGGTATTTGTTGGTATTACCAATACCAATACCAAAGGAAAATTCGGTTGGTAATTTTTGGTATGAAAATCTTGGCGGGAACCCATTTTTTCTTGGCTGGAACCCCTTTTCCGTGCACAAAGTACGTATTTATGTACGGACTTACAGTACATAGTACATATTGAAGTACGTATTTACTGTAGGTAAATACCGGCCAAAATACTAAAAATCCAGCAAATCTGATACCAGATAAATACTGATACCAAAAAACCTGCTGGTAACACCGTGGTATAACTCTAGAATTCACTTCACCCCGAGGAATGTGGTGAGAGATGTGGTGACACACTCATGGATGTTCAGCCTACCGGTACGAATTCATACTTCCGGTACTAATTCGTACCAGCGTTGCCATGGACTGTGGTTCACAGCCCCAACCGTTTAACGTCAAATAGGGTAATGTCCGCTTGCAAATCATCTTGCGGACCTTAAGCATATTGATTTTTATCATCATCCCCAGCGCTGGCGATGATATTATCGATCGCCCACCAGCCATTGGCGATTATCAGTTAATTGTTGTTTGTTGTGATTTGTGTTTTTGCTAAGTAAAATCTAGCTAAAGCTAGCAAAACACGCACCCACCAACCATCGTGGCTGCTGTCATCCTATGGCCGCAATGGTCACTGCAGTTACGAGGTGCCTTCCAGGTAGAATTTTGTAAGTATGAGTTCCTATTGTAGATCATAAATAGAACATATTTACGTACAAGGACAATTTTGGTGGGCAAAATTTCCGTCCAAAACTACCTTCAAAATAACGATGCAATGGCCATTTTTCAGTTTGCGCACCACGATGAACATTAGTATCTTCAAAATGGTCTGCTCTCTTGTGGAATTTTTTGGAAGGGGCACCCGAAAGTCCTTCATTGTGCGTTATCCAGAAAACTTCCCCAGGAGGGTATGCCTGGGCGTACAATGATGTCTGCCCCTAAAACCAGTGCAGATGGCTTGGTTATGGAGGTGGAGTGGGTAAATGTGATGTATCCCACTGGCATCATGCTTTTTTCGTGGATAGATATGGTTTCAACATTCTCGAATTCGTCCATACTTCTCTGGGTGCAGGCACAGTGTGATGGAAACGCTGTTGGAGGACATACACCAGGGCAAGATAGAACCCCGTAACTTGCTGCCCATACAGGTGCGTGGTGTTTTCCTGTCGCGATTATTATCGTCGCTCGTTGCCACTTTTGGGGTACAAAAAAAGAGATTTTCGATTTACATCTCGATCTCCTCTAAATTTCAGGTATTGATAGGACCGTACAAACATGACGGACTCGGACCGTGGTATTTTTCCTTGAACAATCAAAGATTATGGGTACTGAAGCACTGCCACAAGGAGGGGTTGTTGGACAATGTACAATATAACAATTCAATTGCGGTGCGTGTCAGGGTTCCGAGAGTGGAGCGGAAGCCCAACGATATACCATTGAAAATTGTGCGTTGGAGGCAAAATTTACGAGGGAGGGCGAAGGCGGTGGGTCGAATAAGTAGGGAGGGAACAAGAAGAAGGGGGTGATCATACCGTCTGAAAAGGGTGGCCATTTGGATGGTGGCGGTGATCCCGATGACATCATCGGAGATGGTGCATCTAAAAATATGCCAATCCATCCCTGCCACCACGGAGGATGGAGATATGAAATTCGCAATGGATAGTATAACAACAACAGTGATAATGGCAGCAACAGCGACAGTGACAGTGACAGCGATGATGGCATTGCTCATAAAAATCCATTCAGCGCTCTCGATTGACACACCTGGCCATAAATCATTTTTAGGGGTTTCTTAAAACAGTCTCATTCAGTACCCTGCACCCTAGAAGTACCCTAGATTTTAATTTGTAGTGCAGTAGTCACATTTTAAGTATTTCAGTCATATCATAACACAAAGAGCCACAAACATTTACCCCCTACATCACTGTCACCAAATACGAACACAGTGCCCAAAGCTGAAGTTACCCCCATGAGCTTTATTACAAGCATTATGGACAAGATTACTGACCCGGTCACGTGATATACCACCAAAGTTGCCCCCAAACATCTCAGTAAAATGTGCAATACAATCATTCCACACCTTCTTGACTGTTTTTTTCAGTTGAACAATGCTTTCTCCAAGCAGAGAAACTTTCTTGGAACAGATTTATTACTAGGGTACACCTAGGGTACAGGGTACCAAAAGGGACAATAATAATATATTTCGTTGACGACGTGACAGTCGACAGCGGCGGACGTTGACAGCATCAAAGGCGGCAACAGTCGACAGCATTGGCAGCAGTCGATGGTGGCGGCAGTCGACTGCTGTGGTTGACAGTTGCGGTCGACGGTGGATTCGTCGGTAACTTCATGGCAGCGGGGGGCGGCGGACAACGGCGGCGGCGGGTGGCGACGATGATGACAACGGTCGACAGCGGCAGCGGCGGCTGTGGCCGGGGATAATGATATAATTTATTGGAGGGGGGGGGAGCAATGCAGTATTTAGTATTATTTACCCTAATGGGAAGTCCCCAGGAAGTCCCCAGGAAGTCCCCAGGAAGGTCCATTCTCAGTTGTTACCGGACTCGTATGTAGTGTATGGTATTGAATTAGCTTTCGTTCTCCTTGTCATGACTTTTGAACCGGCCTAAAAATTCAGGAGGAAAGGAACAAACAGGGGGAACTTCACCCACCACTATTACCTATTACCATGGACGTTCGCTCATGGCAGTCGTTCATTGCCATGAATCGGGAGCCTCCGCCGGCCGACGAATTCGACGACACGATGCATCGTCGCCGTGGCGCCGGCAACGTGACGACGACGGCGGCGGCGTCGTCCTCCTCGGTCTCCTCCGTAGCCGGCCTCCACGGCGGGAATTACTACGACCTGACGGGGTCCGTCGACGACGACGTCGTCGTTGATAGTAGTCCGCGCTTCGGCGGCGACGTGTACTGCCGCGGCGCGGCTATGGATGACGGGAGGGCGTATGTGGGAGAAGGAGGGGAGTCCTCAGCCCGCAACGCTTACAAGCGGCCCAAGCCGTGGCGACGAGGCGTCGTCGACGTGATTGATCTGGTGGGTTGTTCCTCTTCGGAGGACCACGACGACGAGGAGGACGACGACGAGGAGGAGGACGACGGGATGAGGAAGAAGCGATCCCTCCAGCGGTTGCCGCCGCCCCCTCCCACAATGCGACGGAAGAGGTCGAGGAGACCGCTAGCGCCGAACAACGACGATCTCGTTCCTCGCCTTGTAGAGCACATGAATCTCCCCCCGAGGAGAACGCTCGACGGCGCCACGGTAACCTTCGGCCTGCTCGGCCTTGTTGACGTCCTGAGGGACGGGAGTACGCTCACTTGCGAGGGCAATCCCGCCTCGAGCATGACTAAGCTCCTCGAGCCGGTCCATCGTCCCCCGTCGCAGTGCGCGTCGTCCGATCACTCGTCGTCGTCGCCGCTCCCGTTCAACCGCCAGCCCCTGCACTACCAACAGGACGACAACTTCTCGTGCGGATATCGCAATCTCCAGATGCTAATAAGCGGCATGATGCCGACGCTCGGCGCCGTTTTCCCGGGGGGGGTGCCATGCGTCGGGGAGATACAGCGCACGATGGAGGAGCTCTGGGGCAAGGGATTCGACCGACGCAACGCGGAGCACCACAGACATTCCCTCGTGGGGAAGAGGACGTGGATCGGGACCGTCGAGGTTTGGTGCGTTTTGAATTTGTACATGTATTCTCCAATCGAGGACCTTTCATATCTTGCAACGTTCGCACCCTTCGTCCCTCATCTCTTATAAAATTCTTTCTGGGATTCCCTCGCCCGTCGAAACAGGTCATACCTGAGTTACAAGCGCGTCGATTCGATCATCGTTCAATTCATCAAAACTTCGGAGAATCGCGCGCTGCTCGGAAAATTCGTATGGGCGTACTTTGGCAGAATGTGCGGCTGTTCTTGTCGCGGCGAGGGCCACTGCGGTGACGACGACGACAATGACGACTGCGCCATGGGAGGGCGTTATCGTTCCAAGGCGACGTCCCCGCTCTGTTTGGAGTACGCCGATAATTTGATCCGCTTAATTACGAAACCGAACTTCGATTCGCTGCTCGCCGCTGCGGGGGACGGGGGGGGAGGGACGAGGACGGGACGACGGCGGTGCGAGTGCTCGCTCCCCCCGCTGTACCTGCAGTGGGAGGGACACTCCGTGACAGTCGTCGGGATACGGAAGATCGACAACGCTGACGGAAGACCCCCGTCCTTCGCCTTGGTCGTATTCTGTCCCCAGAAGAACGTCGCCGACGTCAACGGCGCGTTGGCAAGAGAGTTCACGTCGAGGATAGCCGACGGCTTCGATTTTGCAGATTCGGAATCCCCGTCGTCATTGGGGAATAGGGCAATCCAATCCGTCATGGAACTCCCGGCGAACAGACTACTTCAGAAGGACTGTCAAATATTGCTCTCCGTCCCTCGCGTCATCGACGAAGGGGAGAGCTATCGGAGAAAATTCTGTTCAAACAAACTCGGTTTCATCAATGCCGTGTCGATTGACGACAGCACACTTTGAGAATATTCTTGTATTTTTTTAATTAAGAACTCAGCATTTGTAATGAAAGTATATTTATCAAGTTTTAGTCATGTAATCTGTTGGTATCTGTCCATGTTGGATTTGAACCGGATGAATGATTTTCCATGCTCAATGTTAGTGTCAACCCTGATGCTTTGGGGGTTGGGACTTGGTAATAAAGATCATGGTTTCATTTCATTCAGATGAATTTAATGAATGAAAGTTTATCCATTAGGGAGGAAGCACCTGATCTCTCCAATCACCACTTTTAAAGGCAGATACTGGTGCCATGCTGAAAAGAAGGGGCTGTACTACATTCCTGGCAAACATTGGCATTGTCCGTCCACCAGCACCAACTGGATACAGGTCAACCAGGGCTTCATCCAGAGCACATGTTCATGTTTGCTTTGGTTAAAAAATTGATGCTATCCTTGCTCTCATGGCATGATATCCTTTAAAATATAAGAAGTAGGCTAACACTAAGATTGCTTGATTGGATTATTTCATATTAGATAAGAGATGAGATTATCATTACCCAATACAACAAGGGCTTAGTCAATTTTGGCAAAGACAAAAATCATGGGTACTCATCCCAAAAACTTGTCCAACAAGAGTGATGGTAAGAAAGTGATGATAGGTCCATATGCATATCCATTCCATTCCATGTGAAGGGTGTCAATCATCTTGTATATGTTTGACATTGATGTGGGATCCATGTTGAGTGGATCCACAGACTTGACCACCTCACAGCAATACAGTTTGTTGTCTAACAGTTATCCAGATTCCCCCAGCTAGCTTCCATAAACTTGGCCAAAAAGAGTGATGATAACAAAGTCATAAAGAAAATCATCCACAGCATACGAAGGTTGTCAAACACCTCGTTTTGAACTGTTCCACCTGGTTTAGGAGCCTCAACCACTGCCCAAGTGCTTCAATCAGCACCAAGCAGTACTCAATTTTTTTTGCCAATAACCGTGATGGTTACAAAGTGATGAAGAGTCCATATGCACATCCATTGCATATGAAGGATGAAGGATGTTAATCACCTTGTATATGTTCGACATTGATTTGGGATCGATCTCGAGTAGATCTAAAGCCTCAACTACCTCACAACACTACAGTTTGTTGTTCGGCAGCTACCCTGAATCCCAGCTTACTTCTGCATAAACTTGGCTGGAATAAGAGTAATTGTGATTGTACTACTACTTTGTACTTGTACTGATAAAATGATGATAGGTCCATACATATGAAGGATGTCAATCACCTTCTTGTATATGTTTGACATTGATATTGATGTCAGATCCATATTCAGTGGATCTACAGCCTCAATCACTTCACTTAAGTATATCTTTATCATTAGTTGCCTGGGAGTTACCCCCAGCCCCAGAATCCTTGCTCCTGACTTCTTCCAACAAATCCTTTTTTTAAGTTAGGAGGGGAGGACGATAAAAATTCACAGTGCACTTACTGTCTTTGCTGATGAGACAATTTCTTAAGCTGAGGTCGGGCATAAATCTCTGCTTTCTCAACCAGAAGATGGCACAGATGGTGCCTGGGGAGTAATATGCCTTCAACTGTAACTGTAGCAACTCTGTCATAGTACATCATTTGGCAAAGCCAAAGCCACAGCTGACATTGTTGGTGTTGGCATCGGTGATTGGTGGGGTTGCGTTGGACACATGACACTGTCTATAATATCTCCGCTGGTTTTTTCACATTGCTATCATTAAGGAGTGAATAGTATGTCTCGCTATGGATGTTCTTGGCTGCAATTTGGAAGCGTCATGGCCATGAAGAATTTTAGAATTACTCTACTGAATTTGAGTGCTGACGGACCAAGGACAGACTGACAGAGTACCCAATTTCAATTTTCACGTCCCGAAAAAAATGACGACAAACCGAACATGAGAATTACGTGAGGTCATTCGCCATGGACGAGGAGTATTTCAACGAGGACGACCTGATCGGCGATTACATCGCCCACCATGCCGACGAGGAAATGGACGAGGGGGAACCCCCGCACGACGACGTCCATGTCGCGGAGCCGGACGACTGCGACTACGACTACGACTACGACCGCATCATCGAGAAGGATGGGTCGCATGCCGCCGCCGCATCATCCGATCGCGGGACCGTCCCGCCCGCGAGGGATGGCGGAGACGACCCCGGTGGCGCCGTGAACGACGACGACGACGACGGCGACGACGTCCGCCGGCCCCCGGGGGTCATCCCCGGTAGGTCCGCCCACGACGACCCGTACCGGTTCGAGCGCTACGCCGGCCTCGCGTCGTGGCGCCGGGCCTCCGCCGTCGCCTGCGACGGCGGCGCCACCACCATGGAGGCGACCGGGTGGAGGAAGGGGGGATCCGCCAAGAGGGCGGCGCGCGACGACGACGACGACGAAGACGAAGACGAAGACGAAGACGACGACGACCTGGACGGCGGACGGGCGCGCGAGGCCTCCGACACGACGAACGACGGGCGGGTCGGCGGATCATCGCGGGGGACGTCCGGGGGAGGCGGGGGCGACGCGCAGCTCGTTCGCTTCCTGGAGAGGGCCGAGATGAACGTCCTGGGACGGTCCTGGGGATGGAGGGGGGTCGACCGCCGACGCGACGATCGACGAAATCGCCTCCTCGGCTCCAGAGGGAACGAAAACGTCTCCGGAAATGACCGCCTCCTCCCGAGATTGGGCGAGGGGAGCGTGCCGATCACGCTGGCGGACGGCACGCGAACGTACGTCGGGAGAACCCCCGGCGCGACCGGCGGCGGCGATGCGGTAGGGGGCAAAAAGGTACCGATCGTCGAGAACGTCGAGGGGCGGCAGCGGGGGGAGGAGGGGTGCCTGCTCGGCGTGCCCATGTCCGAATTGGTCCGTCGCGCCGACATTCTACAAAAACGGGCGATCCGGCGCAAGGTCGAGCGAGAGGCACGGTACGGAAAGGCTTCCATCGCCGACGACGGCGATAACGAAGACGGAGAGGGGGATCCCGATGTCGCACATTACCAGGCCGCCACGGTGGAGAATGACAACCGCCCATCGGACGATTCACCCGAGGGTCGAAATGACGAGGGGGGGGAAATCTCATTCCATAGACGCACTCGAACTATCGAGAAGAAGCGTCGGGAGCAGAAGTCGATGCAGCTCCAGCAGAGGCTGTGGGTAGACAAGCACGCGCCCTCCTCCATCTCACACCTGCTGTCGGACGAGCGCACGAATCGCGAGGTGCTGAGGGCGCTTCGGGCGTGGGATCCGTACGTCTTCAGGAGGGAGGCACCGAGCAGGCCGGCGCCGCCGGCCTATCCCTCGAGGTACGGACAACATCACCATCAGCAGCATGGAAATGACGGGAAGGATAACAACAACAATAACAACAACAACGGAGGGGGGAGGTACAATCAGGGCAGGGGCGATCAGCAGCAACGCAAGAGGGCCAAGGACGTCGACGACGCATCCGATGGCAGGGCGGAGAATCGTCTTCAGCGGATCGACGTCCGTCCGGACGAATCGTCCCGCGTCATACTCCTATCAGGCCCGCCCGGCGTTGGAAAGACGACGCTCGCGCACGTCGTGTGCAAGCACGCCGGGTATCGCGCCGTAGAGGTCAACGCCAGCGACGAGCGGACCGGGTCGGCGTTGACGGAGCGCGTCGTCCGGGCCATGGAGGGGACCACCATCGACCTCGGCGGTGCGGGCGGCGACGAGGGCGAGCGTCGTAGGGCGGGCAAGCCCAACTGCATCATCCTGGACGAAATCGACGGCGCCGATGCCAAGGCGTCCATCGCGGCCCTGGTGGACATAATCCGCGCTGACGTTCCGCAGCCGGCGGGCTCCTCGTCGTCGTCGAGGGGGAAGAGGGGCAGGGGCGCGACGACGCCGTACCTCCGTCGTCCCATCATCCTGATTTGCAATCACAAGTACGCGCCCGCCCTGCGTCCGATACTGCCCTACGCGCGCCAGTTCGACGTCCAGCCTCCCAATCCGGAGAGGCTGACTGGCCGTCTGCGTGCGGTGCTCGCGGCCGAGCGCATGTCCGTCGTGGCCGGGGGGATGCTCCTGCGTCGTCTCGTGGCTGGCACGGGCGGTGACGTTCGCAGCTGCCTCTACGCGCTGCAATTCGCTAGCGCCCGGGCGCGGGAGCTGGCCGTCAGGAAGCGCGAGCGCGAGGGGGCGGGGAAATCGAAAGGCGATAATGACGCGTTGATGGTGGATATCTCGTCGACGCTTATGGCCACTTTGGGGGATAACGGCAACGGCATGAAGGACATGCAGGGCGACGTATCCAGCACGGTGGCGACCGTGTTTCGCAAGGGAAAGGCGCAGACGCAAGATATCAACCGAAACAAACGACAGAAGACGACCAACGGGTCTTCCGGCAAAAAGGCGTCCTTGCCCAAGGGAGTGGACGTCGTCCTCAAGGTCGTCGATCACTTCGGGGATAATTCTAAGACGCTGGATTGCCTTTGGATGAACGTCAATCGCGTATCGTACGTCGACCCGACGCTCGATCGATGCTGCAGTGCCTTCGAATGGCTGTCGGCCGCCGACATGTATCGCTCCCACAAGTCCAACGTCGCCATGAATAACAGCGCCGAACACCAATCGATGCAAAAGTACTATATTCCCACCGCGGCGGCGGCCATTCACCTGCTTTGCTGTGTGGAAACGCGGCCGGATTTGACTTTCTCAACTAGGCCACTTTCAGATTGCCACTATCAGAATCAGGCAAATGAGTCATTAGTCCATAGGTTTGTGGAGGGATTACCTCCTCGCACCAGGCGTGGAATTGGTATTGGGACGGATACGGTTGTTTCCGATGTGATTCCCTATGGATTGTGGTTGCTGTCTGCGGGTGAAGGAAAGCATGCGTTGTCAAGGCCAGTGTCGTCTGTTGATATTCTCAGTGCCGAGGAGAAGCTTGCCTTTAGTGCACACGTGCAAACGCTGAGAGATCTTGGCCTGACATACGTCAAAGATGGTGGAACATATGATTACAAGAATCCCAATAATCTTCGGTTGGAACCTGAAATTGACAAACTTGTCAAATTTGAGTTCATGGATGATTGTATCGGTCGAAAGGAAATACCCTCTCTGTTAAAGGAGCTTCTCGCGCACGGTGCGACAGTTGCTGCGTTGAGAGAACGAGAAAGCGAGGTCTTAATTGCGCAGCAAGCTTCCGCATCGAGAGAGAAGGATAAGCAGAAACCAAAAGAAGATGTTATCGCACCTGCAGTAGCCGAAAAGCCGCCTGCAGTCACACCTAATAAAGGGTCCAATACTTCTGTCTCTAATTCTTCGGCCGCGAAGAATTTCTTGGGCTTTAGGGCCTTGGCTGCCAAGGAGGCGAAGTCTGTCCGTAGAGCCGCCATCGTTGGATTCGACCGATCCAAGACGATGAAGCTTTCCAACACGGGCAGTGGGGTTGAGATATCAAAGGTGATTCGATTCAAATATCAGAAGGGATTCACGCAGGCTGTTCGAGCCCCTTGTCAGATTGAAGATTTGCTTTGATGCGCTACTTCCTCCATTTGAAGGAGGATCGGGATTGATTTTGTCACCTCACTTTCGAACATAGTGAATGAGATGCATGAAAACTATGCTACGTATGCTTGACCTCAGCTGACAACAAAAGTAAACTTAAACTTAAACCTTAACAAATATTTCATATCGTAGTTCGTAAAATAAAAGTGGGCCACGATACTTATAGTCATTCTTGAGACGGTCACCTGGCCTGGTGAACCAGCCAGGCCAGGGTGCTAATAGCAATATCTTTTGCACAATTCTTCCACTCGTGCATTTAATTAGGCCCTTCGCCTAGAAACATATCTACTTTGTCGAACATGCTGTCATATTCATCTTCGTTGTCAATGATGCTGTCATCCAGGTCTTCCAAAGGAGATGGGGGATTGACCTCCTCAATTATGCTCTCATATTCATCTTCGTGTGGGGGGTTGACCTCCTCTCCAGCAGGTGGTAATGGAGTCTTCTCAATAGTCGAGCCGATACCATACAAATTCCAATATTCACGTATCGTCATGTCATACTTATCCTCCCATCGCTCACATCGATTGAACCTGTCATCGTTCCAGTCATCGCTATAAATCTCTGTATTTACCTCGTCGTCTCCATTGGGGATGCATCGTATTGGAGGAGGTGGCGGAGGTTTCACAGTGGTAACAGTTGACGTTTGCCCAGGAGCAGGTACCCTTGGAGTCGATGGCGGCGATAGTGTTACAGGCTTTGGAGTTGGCTTAGGCGTGATGCGATTGGGTTTAGGCGTGATGCGATTAAATAGCGTTGGCGTGTATGTTGGCACGTATGTTGGCACGACGTATGTTGGCATGTATGTCACGTATGTTGGCATGTATGTCGGATTTGGTAGGACGATATTTCCATCCCCATGTGCAGTGTCTCCTCCGTTGAAACTATCAAACTCGCCTTCTCCTTCCGCACCTTCAAAGTCCAATTCAAATTCTGGTGAGATAACCTCCATTTGGAGCGGCGCATTGCCCACAACCTCATCATTGACCAAAAGGGAGGCAGGAATTGCTAGTACCTTGCACATATCATACACTTCACAAACCTCGGCAGAAGTGGCTTGACATCCATCCTCTGCAAAGCAACAGAGATAATTTTTGCAGACTTTTTCGCAATGAAGTCTGCCAATTTGCGTCTGATAATCACCACACCTCTGCTGAACATTATCCTTCATCTGGAGCAATTCTTCAGTCGTGAAATTCCCATTCGTGAAAGTCCCATCAGCATTGGGATAAGAGAGGGTACCAAGATCCCCTTCGGCCATAAGCGATGGTAGTAAAGTGTCTCCAATCATGTCCGGAGGCAATGCGATGTTATTTCCGTCGACACTGGGGCCAAAAAGGTCTGGTGCAGCTACGTCAAGTTCAGAAACATCATCAGTCTTCTCATCGTCGCCGTCATCGGGCTTATCTTCGAAAACATCAGACAAATCCACCAACATTATTGCACACGCAGCATACACATCACATATCATGCTCTTGTCGTCCTGACAATTTTCGACATTATCAGAAGTATCAAAGCAACAAAAGTGATTTGCACATACTTTTTCACACTGTTCCCTCCCATTTTTATGCTTGACGTTAGACTCCGCACAGTACTCATTGATATATTTTTCCCGAATTTGTTGCCACTCCAAACCATCCTCGATTATAACCTCTGGACTGATGTGAGCATCATTTGCATCCTCGACATGATTAGATGATCCACCAGCTTGCTGATTTTCTTCGATAGGGCCATCTTCAGCAAATAAGACCTCGCATGCAGCAAAGATCCTGCAAAGCTTGTTGTCGTCGTTACGACAGTTATGCCCCTCGATGTCGAAGCAGCAAATGTGATCATGGCATACCTGCTGACATTCCCATCTACCCGCAGCCGAAGATAACTCTTCAGGATTACAATAGTCATCTACTGACTTTGCCATATTGAATAGATCATCTTGAGAATATTGGCCATGCCCGGCGATGACTTTAACGGCATCTGCCAACGTTCCATCGTCACCCGATTTCATCGGCACATATTCTTGGTGGACCTTACCATCGCTACTCTGAACTGAGAATCCAATGAGAGCACTGCTCATAACAGTAACGGCAATGGCAAACAAAACCGCAATGCAGCGATTAATCGTTCGCTGTCCAGGACGATAATATATCCCATCGTCAGTCTTCAATCCATGATAAGAATTTCCTCCCTCATCGATAAATGGTGTTAAGGTTGCCCTCCGATTCCTGACGATAGAGCTCTTGATGATAGCTTCAGGGTCAATCCAGGAACCCCTCCTCATATCAATCTTATGTTTTCCCCCTTCACCATTCACTTCATCGTCATCATTGGTGGGCAATAAATCCCATTGACTTACGTGTCGGCGATCGCTGCGGCTAACACTAGGTTTGTCAACTCTATCATCACCTTCACAATTCGATTCTGAAGAACGGCTATGTTCATCCTCATTGCTCGCCCATCGAAAGGCACCAGAGAAGGACCCGAAGGACCACATGGATTCACTCTCGACTGTGCCCCGCCGATTTTTTGGCCGTTTCCCAGTATTGAAGTCTGAGGGTAGAAGCATTACCGAATCCTTCATGACATAGGTATCGCTGTCAGCCTTTTGAAGAGGTCGAATTTGATCAGCTTCTTCGGGAAAGTCTTCTTTACTTGCTGATGCGGCGGCCTTCGAAAGGTTGGAATCGCTATTAGGAGACATGGTCAATATTTCACCCAAGAGAGTCACCCTCTCTGAAATATTGTCCTTGAGGTGGTGGGTCTTCTCTTCCAAAATATCCTTGACGTTGGTCAAACGCCTGGTCAAACCCCCTCTGAGATTTTGATACCGCATAGAGCTTGGGCGGTGAGTTTCATTCTCATCTTCATCTTGATTGTCTGAATGCGTGCGTAATAATTTTTCAATTACTCGATTGTCAATTACAGGTGTGGCGCAAGATCCCCCCGACTCTGAAGACTTGATAGATGGGTCAGTAAACTGATTACGAAGGTCATACGTATTTCCTCCCATGGGGATAGAAGCTATGAGCATTGCATGTTCATCAATACCCTCGTCAGCGGCAACTTTCTCATCAGATTCACTGATGATCTCTTCCAAGGATCTCCCAGCGACGCTGTCACTGCCGCTGCTAGGTCGACGACGCTGCCTAATCGATAGCATCGGGGCGGGACCGTCGCCCCCATCGCCGACGTCGTCGTCGCTGTCGCCGCCGTCGTCGTCGCTGTCGGCGCGTTGGGCCAAAAGTTTGGTATACGCGGTGTGCATGCCATCGTCGGATGCGGCAACATTCCACCGACTAGGCAAGGCTTCCTGCTCCTGATAAAATTTAAGTAGCGCATTTACATGATCGCCGGTCATGACCGTATTTACGGATCCACGATAGCTCTCACCAAACGCTGTGTCGTCATCGGTACTCCGGCTTTCAACGCTGCCGGCGTCGGAATCGCCGTGACGACGACTGTCACATGCCTGCACGCCGAGGGCTTTGGTCATGTTGGAGGGGATCTTGGGTGCCGCAGGAATGGCACTTCACGAATCCAATTTTTTAGCTTCCCCTTAAGCTCACTCCAGTCAAACACAAGACATCAATATGTTATGTGTTGAACTTAGCAGCCAGAAATAATGCTGTGCCTTTTTTCTTTTGCGAGAGTCATTTCGGAGCAACTCTTGCGGCTTCCCTTGACGATCGCGGAAGTTTCCGTAAAACGCCTGAAGTACGATGATAGGGTGACTCTAAAAGAATACAAAATATTAGTCCATCCTTTAATGATGTGTCCTTGTGGAGTCGCGTTTGAACAGTATCTAGATACCTCTCCGAACATTTCTCGAAGGAACTACCACATAGCTTCTTTTGAACTAGTAGACGTCTGTCTGATTTGATACAAAAAGACAGAAAAAGACTTATTGCGCTTACGATTATCTACTGCTCGTGTGCTCTGTGATGTGGGGTACTGCCAGAGTGGAAAGTATGGCTACAAATCCACAACTTGTGTAATTTTCGTCGCACAGACACATGCTCCAAGTAGCAAAAATGTTCAAAATTACCTCGCGGATCTCGTTTACGTAGGACT
>JALLAZ010000447.1:0-17081 GCA_036939755.1 Stephanodiscus triporus
GAGTTGAGTTGTCTCTCTGACACTCTGTCTATTTCTGTTTTGTTCCCGCGAAAAAAAAAATTTTAATAAGGGAGCGGCGAGCGAGGGGATCTTGGGTCGTAAGTAGGAATAGTACAACAAGCCACTTACGCAACTCACGCAATCCTTTCGCCTCATCTCTGTTTTCTGTTATCGCCCTCCCAGCTTCATGTGTTTCATATCATTCCACGAATTCCCTCGCCAATTCGATTTGCTAAAGGACAAGGGCGAATTTTAGGCGATGAGCACTTTCTCGTTTATTTTTGTCCCCAAACCAACCAACCCTCCTCATCTCACAAAGTGCATCGCAACAAACTCCTCCATTAATTCTTTCCTGATATCAACAAAACTAACAACTACCACCAAGATGCCGGCCGATAGTAAAGCCGCCGACTCCGATGACGCCATGCGAGTATCCGCCAACAACCTGACAATTCAGTTGTTCCGTACCGTGAGGGATGTGTTCAGCAATAACGAGGAAGAGAAGGCTCCGCCCCCACTTCTGTCGCCTAGTGACAATAGAGGCAATATTGCCCAGAAGTTGATGGAGGGATATAAATTCCATGGGGGCGTTTGCGCCAAGTGTATTAACCCGCTCATGTCGTACAAAGGAAAGGTTTCGTGCATCATGTGCATGAAGGCGGAGGATACGAGGCGGAGCACACAAGGCGCCGACGCATCAGAATCATTGAGTTATATCGCCACGGCGCTTGCATCGCCGAATGGATCCGATTTGTCCGCAGAGAAGAGGGCGAAGGACAAATATGTTAGCAAGGAGATGTCGCAGTTCTATGAAAGGTATTTAAGATGATGCTTCAGTCAATACGTAAACTGTTCGAATCTATTCTGACCCACCTATGATTCTTAATCTTTTCACAATCAGACGCTCCAACGCGAACCTTACATACACGGCAAAATTGCTCGATGGATATCACATGCATAGCCAAATATGCTCAGAATGTGACATGCCCATGATGAAATACGAGGATTCGGTAACTTGCGTCATCTGCCCCCCAAAAGTTAAGGAGGTTGCCAGGAGCGTGAACGTGACTATTGTCGAGTCCCCAAAAGAAGAACAGGTACGTTTACTGTGCTCATCGTTTCCTTCTCTCAAAGCCGTATCGGAAAATCATCATCATCCTTTCACATAATGAATTGACAGTTGACCACAGCAGAAATTACTGTACAGAGGCTGCGCGGGGTGCCCCCTAAGGATGAGGATATCGAACGTGAGCTGGAGAAGGCAGAAATCGAATTGCTAAAATTGATGAAGGTATGTGATGAAAATTGTGTGTATTGGTAGTTAGTTATTATCATTCTTTCTCATGACCGTATGAATCGGCAGTCCAACAGTTTTGGCGAGACGATTCAATCCTTCTTTATCAATAAAAAGGCGGAAAGGGGTGCCAAGAACAAGGTCAAAGAAGGTTTCGATGGTCGTGTCAACAAGGTCGCCGAAGGGGTCGCAACTAAAATGCCGGTAATTGACAAAGAGCCATTGGGGGCTGACGAGCCAACCAAGAACGCAGATTGGAATCCCATGATTCCTCCCACTTCTTCATGCGTTCCTGTCACTACTCCTGTTGTCCCTGTGACTCCTACATTTAAGGCGTCCATTAATTGCAACTTCGGCGATTCGTTTTTATCCCCATTGAAGCGTATGTTTGAAAGTAAATTTGCTCCTGTTGCTAAAACAAGTGATGATCGCAATGAAGCCAAGGAACGTATTTCTCGACTTATCGAAAAGGGATGGGTAGTGTCTGCTGAATCCTGCCCTAAGTGTGACTTACTCATGTTCACTATGGCTGAAATGCAGCACTGCGTACTGTGTGGACTGATGTCAGAAAGCACATTTGTCACAGTAGATCCGGGATTGAATGACCTCGATGTGAATTCTTTCCTCGATTCTCCGTTGGCTTCTTATGTCACTAGGCCCAACGCAAAGGAGGTCGAAGTGCAATGTGCCAAAACATTGTCGAATCCGACCACCTTCACGCATGCATCGAAAACCTCAAAAGAAGCGTTGTATACGTAGCAAGTTCCGATCCGAGCCGCTTGGACTGTGCACCAGAGTCCAATCGAAACACTGGAATGAACCACCTGAGTCGCTTGAACCACCTGGCAATGATGATGGAAAAACACCCAAAGATAATGCTCCAAGGGTCCCATTTGCTGATCCTGTGTTAGACAGTGAGAACATTCATTACGCATCGAATGTACTAACGCCACTGACCACCGATGTGACAGCATTTCGCAGTAAGATGCGCGCACCCGCACCATATTATCACTCAGCAAATGATTACATGATGCGAAGCAATTATGACAAAATGCATCGGGCCAAGAAGGCAATGGATGCGCTTGGACAAAACTAAAAGAGTCAGAGATTGTACATGGAATGTTGATATCGAATTAATGAGTTTTTAGTGAAAGCGGTGGGTTGAGCTGGTGGAAGTTGGCTTCGTTCCTTCCTTGAACAGCTAGGAAGGTAAGTGCACCTAGGTAGTTCTGTAACAGTAACACATTTGCTAAAAAATGGCTACAATATTTACTATGGTATCTAGTGCTTTGCTCTCTTGGCTAGTTCTTACTCTCAGGGAACCCCATATTGTCCTCCCTCGGCGGAGTTTACTGATCACTGCTGATTGCATCATTCCAGCACCTAAAGTGCCGGCACAATCAAATCTGGAACAAACTGTCTACCACCTCAACAATAAATAGCAACAAGTTAATGGTGACAGCTGAGCTGCCACAGACTCAGTTAGCATCTCTGCAGCCTACTCTGTCAAAAAAGAGAAAATAATTGGTGTCATAGAAATTCAGATCCTGTGAGTAGCTATTTGTTAAGATACATCATTATGGTATAACTGTATACATTAATTTGACCTCAGTTGAAAACTCAGTTCCTGAACACTGACAATTTTAGGCGTCTCCAACTCCCACTACTACTACAACTTATTATCACCCACGAGGTCGCCACTGCCTCAAAAATGTTAGGGGTACACTTCTCTCCTGCACTGGGAATTCCTCTACCCATGTGAAATATATGGCCAAGAAGGGATTACACTTGGTTGACTGCTGTCTCTGTACCAAGCCTGTCTCCCGGGACAACACATGGCCGAGTTTATTTACCTTCAACAGCTTTACCCAGTCATCCAAGATGAAAATTGTTCATAGGACAAGGAAGCTGCTTCTGCACTTTTGGACAAGTAAGATGGCTTTGCGTTGAAGCCTAAAAATATCATCAACCATTGCAAAAATAATCAAAATGACCCAAAGGCCCAAGACCCAATCTACCATCTTCTTGCACATGGCCAACTTGGATGAAATGAAAATGATCATGAATGCTTAAATGCTTAGAAAAATCATTGAGCCACCTGGATCTGGATGTGGCAGCCATTTGCAGTTTAGCTCTTCTAAACCCAACTGCAAGGGATTAGTAATCTATTTTCTGTCACAACAACAAAACACTATCGCTATCGCAGCACCCATTGTCCCATGGCTGCCTTGGTGCTCCCCAGACTGCGTCAAGCATTTAAAAAAACAGCCAAGACAATCGACCGTCATCTGTCATTTCTGCTTGTGAAGGACACCATGGATAGAGATGGGATGTCCCTACAATTCAACTGACACCATGGTTTGGTAGCTAGCTTGGTCAGCAAGTTGTAGAGTTGTGTAAGTACTTACGTGTATACAAAAAAGGATTAATTGTAAGAAATCTATGAATAAATTAATTTGTCTGTGGGTAATTTTTCCCCGTGAGCAATAATTTATCCCTCCCCAGTACAACATCTATCACGTTGTAGTAGATAACTTGAGATCTGTCTTTAGCACACACAGCATCATCTCTGAATAGAAGGGAGGTGTTCAATTGAGTGTGGGATATTAGCATGACTCTTTGATAAGAAACGACTGAGGTACCAATGAGTTCTCAGATAGGTGCAACTTTTTTGTTAAATGCAAACGGCTAATAGTATGGTAGAGTATGTGCGTACTCAAGACCCCATGTCTAGGTCTAGACCCTATGTCTAAGCGTAGACTCTAGGTCATGGTCTAGACATGGGGTCTAGACCTAGACCTAGGGTCTACGCGTAGACATTGGGTCTAGACCTAGACATGGGTCTAAAAAGTACGTAAGCAAATAATACTGGCTATGAAAAGACACTACTTCTTGTGTCACCCCCCACCGGTCTCCATTGCAAAGTGGACTTCAAGCTACTTCAAGCCCGGCATCGAAATCCCTCAAGTCCATTATCTGTGTCTGAACTCGCGCCCAACGAATATTTGTTTTCTCTTCTCTGGCCTGTGCTGTATGTTTTCTGTTTTTGTGAGTCAGTGCTGACGCATCGGCATCGCCTCGTTGTCTGAAGACTGGGGCATCAAAGAGTTCCCACGTGAATGCATTGTCTATTTTTCACGAAAGAAAAAAATTGTTGGGTCTGGGAAACTCACACGCCTACAAGAGAGGGATAAAAACAAAAGTACCAGTGTAAAACTGCACTGAATACAATATTTTTGATGATTGTTTTTTTGTTGTCATGACGTAAATACACCATAAAACCTTGACATATTAGGCAACTATTAGGGACATACATCCCTAATGATGAAGATGTGAGCTTATTGGAACAGATTGTAGCCGACAAGGGCCGGTTCAGTGACGAGTCAGATCTATGTAGAAATAGTACATACAAAAAACAATTCAAAACACGATTTTGCTGGTTGTTTTGATCTGTTTGATGACCAAGGCGGCCGCCCAAGATGATGCATCGTGCATCGCCCGATACAGCATGCTCAGGGTTTCACTTGAAGCTACTGGATGCCGCCTCCGGGCAAGAATTCTTTGCGCCGTATCACTCTGGCGGCTGCCATGGTCACCGGTTGATGGCCTACACAACAAAACACAACTTTTAGCTACCGCTTATGGTAGAAAACCCGGCGAGTCGAAGATGATGCAACTGAGACAATGTTTACGACTATTATGTTCATTATTTAATGGGAAGACCTAATGCTGTTAAGATTCTCTAATACTAAATCGAGTATGCTCTTCAATTTAATGCCGGTGGGCGAAGCACAGATGATAGTCTTTGATGTCTATGAGAAAAAAAAACAATTCAATTTAGTCAGCGCCAACTAATATGTCAGTGCAGTTTTACACTGGTAACAGCACTTTTAGGGAGCAATTTTCAGAGTAAAAAAATGGTGTGTATATTCTAAAAGCAACATTGTAGGCAGAAGCAAATGAAAATACAAATACTCAATGTGTGTATATTCTAACAGACGACTCTTTACACTATGTTCACAGAATCCATTCAACACTATGTCATGGATACCAAAGCTTAGACCAATAAAAATATAGGCTTTTCCACCTCCTTTTCCTCCTCCTCCTCCACCTCGGATTCAAGAAAATATACCTCTGCACAAATATCAATAATTGCACATGCTATCCAAAGTGAACATGATAACAAATCGGAGTGCGTATCCAACCAACCAGATTCCAACGTAGTCATCTCTATGTAAGACGTGATAAGCTGCCATGATTGATACCATAACGTAAGAAGAGTCCAAACCAGGCCAAGGGCAAATACACACAAAAGTGACAAAAACTCACATCAATGAGACATCCTCCGAGAAAACACATCCTACTAAAAAGGAAGAAGTAATGTCCATCATAGGTCTCTCCCATCTCGTCAATGTCCTGACGTTGTCTCCTGATCATGACGTACGCCTCGAGTAGGTACATGTGACAGCTTAGGAAATTCCAAAATCCCTCCATATCGGTCGTGTCGCTCACTGCGCTCAAGACTCCGGCGATCCCAGCGAATATCATGAAAACATCGACCCATTCGCAGTAATACAGTAGGTCAGCGAAGCCGCACACGACGAAGAAGGCACCGCCCAACATGCCGTACAACGTCGAATAATCCCAGTAGTGCTCCCTCATGTCATCGACAACATGTCCCATCGTCTTGTCCAGGTTCTTCTTCTCCCAGTGCGTCCATGCAACGTCGTCGTCCGCCTCCAAAATATCGTCGGGGAAGATGTGGTCGACGCGCGAGAAGCGTTCCCAAGCGAGGTCCACCAACGCGCATTTGAGGTAAAATATCGCCCCGACAATGAATGTGAAATGGCCCAGCCACATGGCGGCATTCGACCCCTTCCACCGGAGATACCAATGCTCCCTCGAAGGCGGACGCGATGTCGTTTTCGTCCCGAGTCCATCACGCCGAGGATTGTCGCCGTCCGTCTTCGCCCCCGGCGTCTTGTCTACGAGAAACACAGATTCTGGATAACAGTGGTACTCAAAGTCGAAAGAACCATATTCTCTTCTGTACGTCGGACTGTGACACGAATCTGTGCATGTCGTCTCGACAGTGTCGTCGTCGCCTCGGCCGTTAATCTTCAGCACGTCGTTGGCCATGACCAAGTCTTGGTTCTCTTGCGGGGGCATGATTTATGAGCTACCTGTGTGGTAATAATATGATGAAGAACAATATTATGAACCCATAATAATTTCTTTATTGGACATGGTGGTTTGTTCTGCCGAATGGAAGGCAGGCATGACACAGGAGTAACCCGGATTTACGTTCGAACCCATAAAAGATATCGGGAGGAGAAATAATGTGGGAAGCCGCACCCTCCGGTGTCGAAATCGGAAATTTTTTGAGAACCGAATCCCCGGAACGTCGAATTGACGTGGTAAATAAATTAGATCCATGTGTACTGAATTCCTTCCTACATCTGTTCTTTTTTCTGTCAATTATTTCCGTACGACTTACTTCACGTCACATTGACGTGGCAAAAAAAATAAGTAGAGAGTAGAGTACTACTCCTACACATCATGCCTTTCCATAATTAGGAGTTTGTAAAAGAAGTATGGTATTGTAAAAAGAAAAATATTGCACTCTTTCATCCTAATATGATTTATGCTAGGATTTTGAAAGTATTTTTATGATATTTATTTACCCCTAGTTACCCTAATTACTAAAGTCTTCTTTATTCGTACCAATTCCTACACACAGTAATGCAAGATCTAGGTGGTAGGTAATATTTTGGGGGACTTAATGGGGGGGGGACGAGCTCCCCCCCTTGTATCATAATCCCTCACAACAATCCGTTTGTGTTGTTCCTCCGTCCCGCCCCCATCATCCTCCATCCCCCCGCCCCCCCATCCTCGCCGACCGCCGTTCGCAACGCAACGGTCCCCTCCTACCCTATCCCGCCGCTGGGCAATAATAACAACAAAGACCGACCAACGATGCCCCGCGCTCTGTTATTCGCCACCTTGGCGGCGGGCGCCCATCATCTCGGCCGCGCTTTCTCGCCAGCCCCCCGGCCCGCCCTCCCCCGCGCGACGGGCGCGCGATGTCGTTCGTCGTCGCCGCGCCCAACCCCCGGCGTCGTCGTCGTCGTCGGACGCATCGCCGCGTCCGCCGCGACCCTCCACGACGAGTCGCTCGCCCCTGGCATAGTCGCGATCGACGCCGCCCTGCCCAGCCTGTCCCCCCTCCTCGCCGAGCTGCGCTCCCTCCCCTACTTCCGTCTATTCTCCGTGGACATGCTCGCGTCGTGCGAGTACCTGCCCCAGGAGCTGTTCGAGTGCTACACCGAGTCGTGCGAGATCTACCCCGCCGACGACGGCGACGTCCCAAACGACATCCGGTCCGCGGACTCGGAGGAGCACGACTTCGAGCTGGACGGCTGGGCGAGGTGGGACATGCCCTCGGACGACTATTACGACACCCTCCTCTTCCCGGAGGACTACACCGGCTACGACGGGTCGGACGTTTGGCGGTTCATCCACGAAAGGATCGGCTTCCACGGGGGAGACATGGGCGCGGACGAGTACGACGCCGACGACTGGAAGGCGGACTTCAACAAGGTGAGTCAGTCGACAGATTATCATTATATACAAATCGTACCTTCTACTACACGAGGAGAAATATGTCGTCTTTCCGCCATCGCAGTCACCCGATCGACGGGCGGCTGGTATGGCAATTTTCGATATCGTCGTGCCCTCCTCTTCAAATATTATTTCGCGTCTAACCAACATGCCTTGCGCAGGCCGTGAGCGGATTGCACGCCATGGTGTCGGCGCAGGTCGTCAGGGGCATGCGGGAGAAGGACGGGGGCATCGATCCGGACAAGTACTCGTGGACGGATCCGGACGTCGAATACCGACGACGGCTCGGGCCGGACGGGGAGAATCCGGAGGCAGTCGAGAACATGTACTTCACCGCGATGCTGCTGTTGTCGGGCGTGCGCGCCGCCCGCGATCGACTGCTCTCGGACTGCGACGCCGGCAAGATCGGGGACGAGAGCGCATGTCGCACTTTGCGTTCCATCCTCTCCCATCCCCTGTTGGACGATCCGAGCATCGAGGCGGCGTCATCCAGGCTCCGGGGACACGCCCTCAAGGACACCAACAGCTTGTGGGAGGCGCGCATGCGCACCAGGGACCTGATAAGGATCATGAACTGCGTCCAGTGCAACAAGTGCAGATTTCACGGCAAGATCTCGACTTTGGGGCTGAGCACCGCGTTGCAGCTCGCGGTGGGCCATCGGGGCATGGGGGGGGACGTGGCGAAGATCCATCGCGTGGAGCTGGCGGCATTGCTTACTGCCGTGGGGAAATTCTCTAGCGGGATCGAATTGTGCTTGGAAATGCAATCATGATCACGATAAAATATGTATGCGGACATTGCATTTTGTTTCGTGCTACTATCACCTCTTATTATGTCTAACCCATAATTACTTTAGATAAAACAATTATAACTAGATAGCTAAATAATAGTCCCCGCATATCACTGGCTCCTCACTGGCAAAGCACGACCTCTCATCCAGCATCCGGGAACTCAGGCGTAACGTACGGCAGGTTGTCCACACCCATCCACAACTCCTCATCCTTGAACCCCCATTTACTCCCACTTATTTCTCGTTCCATGTCGCTCATGTAATCTGACCTGCGACAGCGATACACGCTCCCCTCCGTCCACGGCTGGACCGGCCGGGCGTTGCTCTCCTCGAAGTGCGTGCTTGTCTTCCTGCACGTGTCCGGATCTACATGATCGAACATCAGCGTCTTCAGCTGTATGTATTGTTTCATGCTAATCCGCATGGGCACGTCGATGACGCGCCAGTGCACTCCCTGGGAGCAGGGAGGCTCGGTGATGGATCCGTCGTAGCCATAGAAGTGTATCGAGTTTAAAATGTACAACGGCTCGAGCGGGGCCCATCTATCGAGTGTGGCGTCCCGGCGATGGGGGATGAGGCTCCTGAATTTTTCGAGGATCTTTCGGTGCAGGGCGCTCCTGAGCGTCGTCTCGTCCTGACGGTCTGTCGACCCTTCGTATTTATCTTCCTCGTCGACGGTGGATGAGTATGACCCCACACGCAGATGAGTGGCGGCTCGCCGAGTCTTCCCGTCCTCGTCCTTCCCGCGACTCTCGAACAGGGCCCGTGCCCTACGCCGACGCTTCCTCGCGCATGATTGGGCGTCCAGGTCGAATTTTTTCTGGAAGAAATCTAACAGAATCTGGAAGTGGGGGTTGTCCTCGTACCCCAATTCCCCCTCGACCTTACCGCCCGCCTCGATCAGTATCGACATCGCCTCGATGTCGCGCTCGTACTTTTGAACGTGGAACAGCTGCATCTCGCCGTCATATTGCTTACCGCACAACCTATGCTCAGACCTTACCTTGACATCTATGTGGACGAGGTCCTGGATGCCACTTTTGTAGACATTATGCGCGAAGTCTGTGCCGGGAGGCTCTGGCATTTCATTGTCAGACCGACGCTGGGGGTACGCGAGTCGGAGCTTGTTGTGCATGATGAGCGGGGTCGGACGGTAAGAGCTTTCGTCTCGAAGTCCGTACATCCCTACCTGTGTGTGCGCATGCGCGGGGGAGGGGGGAGGGGGGAGGGGGGGGACGAGATGATACATTCGATTAAAACGAAAATTCTCCGGACGAGGGATTCTCCCCGTGGTTCAGCCGTTCGTGTGTTGCGCCTAAGGACGAGAATAACATCCACTCACCCGGGGCCTCGGTTGATGCCACTCGATGCACTTATCGTTAGTCGCGCACAGATCCCTTGGACTCTGCCTGCTCCCGTCGGCGCATTGATTCCGTCTCGTGTCGATATCCAATCCACTCAGCTGGTCGTACCACCCATCGCCTTCAACGTTTTCCCATTTGTCCGGGCCGAAGAAAGTCTCGGGATTGTAATTGAAATAATCGCTCGTCACGTCCGAGGGGACCTTGGCGTTCTTCCACTCGGGTAGGACCGTTGGCGCCATGGTGGGAGGGTAGGATCCGAACGAACGCGCAAGAGCCTTGTTTGTGTCCGGCTGATAGACGAAGTCAATCGTCAGACGCGGTCCCCTGGGATGAGGTCCAGTTCCGTCGTCGCCGCCATCCTTCGAGCGGTACGCGACGCCGTCGTCCTGGTCGCTTGATATTCTCACCAGCACTCCCCGGGGGATGGTGTTGCTCCCGCGGAAGGCCATGGTGATGTCGATCTCGTAGAACTTTTCGGGCCACACGCTACGGAACCTCCCCACGTACGTCCCCCCCTTGACGTCGCCGTACGGGACCGTGTTCCACGAAGCTGTTGCCTCGTCTATCTCGCCGTTCGGGATTACCGCCACGTATCCCCCGAACATGGCCCTGGAATCCATGGAGTACAGTCTTAGTGTGGCTCTCAATACCTGAGTAGGCGCGTCCTTCGTTTGACCGTTCAGTATCCCAAGATCGAACTGCATCAGAGCCACCTTCTCCGACGTGCGGCCGTCGACCATGAGCCTCGTTTCTTTCCCGAACGTACCATCGGGAACGTCCCGATCGACATAAGCGTCTGCGATCGGTACGAACGTCGAATTCGCAACCCACAAATTCGACACGTCGATCGTAGGCGCGAACGTCGGCATGTATAACCTCTCGTAACGCAGGACGACGTTGATCGCGCGCGAATTCAACGTCCCGTAATCCATCGGATATCGCTTCCCCACACCCTCGGTCATGACGAGGTCCGGATTGGACGCGCGGGGCGTACGTGCCTCCCCCGTGCCGCCGGAGGCGACGAGGTGCGGCCCGTCCGTCGTCACGTACATGCCCATAGCTTTTCCTTGTTTCGTCAAGGCGATCGGCTCGAAGGAACCGTAGGGAACGTACGTGGGCTCGCCCATCCCCATCCCGTCCACGGTGACGTTCGCGATCATGGTCCATCCGTCGATATCGTCCTCGTGACCGACGTGACTCCCCTCCCGTACGTACAGCATCACCATCAGCGGCGTTTTGAGGTAGGTGTTGATCCCTATTGCCGATATCTCCACGTCCGACCTCGCCTTGATGTCGAACATGTGACCCGCCGACGTGAGTACCCTTGATCCGTCCTTCCCGTCTTCGTCTACCTCGAAGTATGACGATAGGTAATCGTAATCGATGGGGGATGACGATGGGTGTTCCGTGGGCGACTCGGTCGGCGATTCCGTCGGCGATTCCGTCGGGGACGACGACGGCATCGTCGACCCCGTAGGACTCGAAGTCGTCGGCGACGACGTCGGCACGGACGTAGGAACGTCCGTGGGACTCGGGGTGACGAGTCCGATCCCGGGCAAGAGTGCCGAATTTTCCCCGACGTCCGCGTCCGCGCCATCGTCGTCTTTGAGGTAGTAGTGTATCCCTCCGCTGAACGTCCTCGAGGGCATGACGACGCCGTCCCACCCGGCCCTCTTGGCTCGTCCGGTGGCACCCTCCACGACCAGGTTCACGTCCTGGTAGTAGAGCCTGCTGGTGTCGTCGACAACGTCCGAGTGCCTCAGGTACGGCCCGTCCTCGACGTACACATAGAAGGCCCTAGTTCCGCGGGGGGGTATCACAAGATGATCGAGTCCCGCGGAGTCCTCGTCAAGGAGCTGCGGGACGTAGGTCGGGCCGTCGAGTCCGCCCGGTCTGTCCACCGTGACGTTCATCCACATCTCCCACGAGGACTCGTCATACTCGTGGCCGACGTGCGTCCCCATTTTCGTGTAGGCCACGACTCGCATCGGCGAGCCGTCGTTGGCGACGTTGACCTCGAGGCCGTAGGTCATTACGGCGGAGTCCTTGGCGGACACGTCGAACATCATCCCCGACGACGACTTCGTCGAGGCGTAGGTCGTCGTCAGGGAGTAGAAGCGGCCGAGCAGCTCGTCGTCGGGGTCGGGCTCGGCATCGGCGACGTCGTTGGCGGAGGAAGGGAGCGAAGACGACGACGCGGCGGCCGACGCCCCGCCGCCGGACGTCGATGCGAACAGGAGGAGGGACGACAGGAGGAGGGACGAGAGGTCGCGCCGAAGCCACGGGGGGACGCGGGGGGGAGGGGGAGGGGGGGGGGGCATCTTTGTCGTCGTCGTCGTCGTCGTCGTCGTCGTTTGTTTGAGGCGGGGTGCGGAGCCGAGTGCGGGGTGATCCATAGAATAAAATATGGTTTGCGGTTTCCAGAAAATTGGCGCGGGTGCGTGTATGTTGTGATAATTTGATGTTCGCTAGCCAGCTCGGGTTTGTGGTTAGCGATTTGAATTTGAATTATAATTCAAATCGAACACTCTATTCTTACAACGGCTCACAACTTTCTCCCGCGCTAAGTTCAATATCCTCCATTTGAATTTTTACTGAGTCCATAGTATGATATGATGTATGTTGATATGCTACTGATGAGTGAGAGATCGTAAGATACGTCACAAGAACACGCTGCATAAGCAATCTACAAGAAAATTTACCCCTACGTACGATTGATCTTCGGAATTCGATGTTAATCCTACTAGCTTGTTTAAACACAATAGTTCCACCGTAATGAAATACCGTAGAACACGCGGGACAAGTACACGCCACAAGCAATTTGCAAGAAAATGCACCCCTACGTACGATTGATCTTCTCAGTTTGTACTGAATCCTACTTTCGTTGGTGATTTGAACGCCCTGGTCGTTTTCCTCTATATTGAAAAGACGGTTCCAACGATGTGTGGCTTGCCTATCTCCTTGTTGGTCAGATCTGTTACACCTCTAAATCCATAATATCCTTGTATCCATAATCCCTGTGTTAGTTCCGAGAAAAATCCACAAATCTGTTGGGCCTATACCCTTTTCTCGGAACTAACCCAGGAATTATGGATACTAGGATATTATACATAGATATTGGGTGACAACCAAAATTCGGTTAAACTGTTTAGCCCGTGTTTAGCGCGCACTAAACACGCACTAACTATGAAATAAATGTTTAGCGGAGGAAAATCTAGAACGCATGTCCTGACATGCGTTCTAGATTTTTCCTCATTTAGCAGCATTTAGCTCGCTTCCGGATCACATTTCCGGACGATCACATTTGATTGGGGGCTGTCAACAACGCGCACCCCCTCCACATTGCCTCTAGAACCCTTGCAGAGAGCTTTGTGTGTGCGCATTGTGTTTTATACCACTGCAGCCATAATAATGCCACGCCGTAAAGGAGCCAGACACTACAAAAACAAGCTGCTCATTCGTATAATTGCTCAGGTACTGCCTAACGGCGAGCTGGGCTGGCAGGCTGTTGCTACGGCATATAAAGAGGCCGCGGGGGAGGACACCGTTCGGAATTCGGACGATATTAAGAAGCATTGGGTAAGGAATTGCTGCAATGGGATGAAGAAGCCAACGGGGCAGACTGGGGGGAAGAGCGACAGCATCCATAAATGCATTGCCATTGAAAAGTTGATCATGGAGAAGACAAATTCCAGGATATATGGTTTGGGAGATGATAGTCCCAGCAATAGCGGTTCAGAGTCAAACGAGGGTGAGGGGAGACACGGTCATGAGTTATTTGAAACCGCCCGCGAGGACGACGATGAGGACGAGGAAAACGATGAGGACGGGGATGAGTCTCTCCCAGGATTTGAGGGTAGGGGGGACGATGTTGACGCGGAGGCGCTGGCTGTTGATGCGGAAGTTGCTGAAATCAACACAGCACACACAGAGCCTGATGGGGAGCGTGATGGGGATGATAGGACTACTGATGGACCAGTCCCTCCTAATGCTGCAATTGAAAGGCCGTCGTCAAGGTCCCATCCCTCGACTCGTCCATCGCCTCGCGCCTCAACTCCTGACATTGTCAACGCAGCAATTGAGCAGGCAAAAACTGCAATGAAGGCACAGAAAACAAAGAACAGCTCCAACAAGAACAACGAGCGCAGATCAGCTACTTCGGTGATTGCCGATCTAGTTGAATGGATGAAGGAGTCAAGCTCCAAAAAAGACGACTATAATGATTCATCAGCATCAGCAATCAATATGCTCGTATTGCGCCAGATGGAGCGGATGGACAAGCGTGATCGTCAGGAGCGCAGGCGGAAGAAGAAACGTCGTCGAAAGCGCCGTGCAAAGAGGAAGGCAAAAAGGGCGGCAAAGTACGGCGGGCATCCTGATCACGGTGGGAAACAAGGGAAAGATGATGACAGTAGTGAAAGCGACAGTGACAGTGACAGCGACAGCGACAGCAACAGCGACAGCAATGGCAGCGGGTATGGAACAGGGTCATGGAGGAGGAATAAGACCACAGAGATTGGGGGGGGGGAAGCAGATGGAGATAAAAATTAATTGAGGGATTGGGGAGGAGGAAGGGGATGGAGATAAAAATTAATTGAGATAGTTAAAGTTAGTCCTCATTATTGTCTGACTCATCACTGAGATTCCCGGCGTCTTCTTCTTCACTGTCGTAATCTCCAGGGCGAAAGTAGTATTGAGCGATTCTATCATATCCAGATAGATTCTGAATCCGAGCATATTCTGGATCAAAAACAGTCCTGATTTGATTGTAACCAACGTACTCTGTGCAAAAGTTGTGAATCAAAATAATTGCCTCCAGCACTCGACAACGTTTCTTTGAATCACTTGGCAAACGTTTCTTACATCGTGGAAATGTGCCCTGCAAACCTCTCATCCCCCACTCACTTGCTTGGCGTAGGGACGTGTGGACGTTGCTGATCCGAAGGTAGTAGTCGCGAATATCGTGGTGAAGGCGCCTCGCAGCCCGTTTAGTTACAGGCCCAACAAGCATACCGTATGCGTCTCCACTCCGTGGAAACCCCTGATCAACACATATCTTGTACGACCCAATCTTAGACTTCATCTCATGCAAGAATCGCGCTGTCAAGCTACCGTCGGCCCAACTTCCTGGAAAGTTGATGGCACAGAAAAAAACCTTGCCATCCGGGCCGTATGCGAAGACATTGTTCACCATAGTATCACAGTCATACCCACAATAAAATGCATTCTGCGTAATGCGTTCGTCGGTGCATTCAACAGGAAATGACACACCGTCCATAAATCCAATGATGTCATTTACAGAAGGTTCGCGTTGCTGCACCATATTGGCGAACACACTCATTGTTGCTTCGTCGGGGAATGCGACCCGTGCCATCGGATGACTTCTTAATAACTTTACTGCCTTTTTTACCATCGAATGAATCACCCGTCGACAAACAGAGGGTACAACTCCAAATATTAAACAAAGGTGCTTGACGGTCATGGTACTGCCCAAATAGAAGAGAAGCAAACCAAGTTCACCATCTGGCCCCAACGAGCGGGGCCTTCCACGGCGTCGATGGCGGACGATGGCATCAAGGTCAAATAGATAGTCAAGCAGCGATCTAAACGCTGATTGGGTCAATCCAGTCATGTGGAGAAATGAGTTACTGTCGCCGTGATCGTAGAGCTTCCTCCATGGGGACAAATTTGGATCCACGACTGCTTCGCGAAGAAGAAAAGAGCGCGAGCGAATACTATTGTGATACTGAATAAGAAGAACAACCAGGAGCACCTGCTGAAGGAGACGCATGTGCCTGGAATCAATAACTCCGCCACTCATTTGGGAACGCAGCAGCGGATCACACTCTCTACCACTACTGTTGTGGGATGTTGGAGTTGGATGTCGGAGATGTCGGAGTTGGGTGTCGGAGATGTGGGAGTATCACATACTGATTCCTACACAAGGAACAAATAATCAGTTTAGCCCTTTTTAGGTACGAGGGTGTGCTAAATCTCCGCTAGAATAAAGGGCGCTAGATTTTAACCAAATTTTGGTTTTCACCCACTGCCTGATCGACGTGGCATCATGAAGACCGTCGTACCCGTCATCATCGTCGTTACCCCCCCACTTCCTGCCGCCCGTCATGCAAACCTCGCCCTCCTCCTCGTCGTCGTCGCGGGCATCGTCGACGACGACAACGACGATGACAACGACGACGACAACGACGACGACAACGACGACGACGATGACGACTGTGACGTCAAAAACGACAACAACAAAGACGATGACGAAGAAGCACTCGACGAAAACGCCACTCGTAGATGCGATGACAATGCTAGCTCCACCTCCTCTCCTGTCGGCGTCACCCTTTCCCAGCGCCTCGAGAACAGGCAGAGGTTCGCTGCCGCATCAGCCAACAACGACAAAGATGACGACGACAAAGACGACGACGCTCTTGACGAAAATCCGTACCTCGCGTATCGTGTGAGGAAGATTGCAAGGAACGAACAGCGGTTGCGCGATCTAGGCCTACCCATGCCATCGCATTCATCAAGCAACAATGTCGGTGTCGATGATGTTGAAGAGGATGACAGCGTTGATAACGATCCCCGTGACGAGAACTATGTGAACGACGAAGACAATGTCGAGGACGACGACGATGAGGGGGTGGATGAAGAGGATGACGACAATGGGGGGGGGAAATTACCTCCAAATAGTTCAATGCGCGTTCATCCTGGGTCTGGCTTATACTATTCCGACGACGACGCCAAAATGGATGAGGTATTCGATGACGATTACAATGCGAAGTATTTCTCCAGTATTCCTAGTGAGGACGTTCAAGCGCGCCGTCGCACTCGAGTGAAAGGAGGACCAGATCTGCCTCCCAACGCAACCAAGAAAGAGAAAGCGGAGCGCAAGGCGTACACTGACAGACAGCGCCGTTCGAATTACGCTAAAATGAAAGCCGCCCACAAAAAGATGTCGCCAATGAAGTCGAAAAACGTGGACTGCGAGAATTACACTGGAGA
>JALLAZ010000448.1:0-15361 GCA_036939755.1 Stephanodiscus triporus
TTAGAACACTCAGAATTGGTATTGGGGCCATTTGAAAATTTGACAAATCTTGTGCCGGACCCCCTAATGTTAAATAATTGCATCGCCGTGTTGCGGTGATCAATATCAATCGTGCAACATACGGCGATCACACTCCCCTATGAAATTGGAGCCGCTGAAAGCCGGCGGGTGGGGGAGATCATAGTGTCGGTGTTTTTTGGAGGTTGTGGCAATGTGTTGTTATTGGGATAACAGCGTACATATCTAACCCTGGTAAGTTTGTCTGTTAGTAGTTACTGGTACTATCTACCTACTTTGAGATATCTAAAAAATCATTGGTTTTTTGTTGGTTTTACTCCATACTACTTATGCCCCAACGTACTGGCTCTGGCAATGGCAAAAAATAAAAAATGCGGCGCCTCCTTGGCAAATAACAAAATAAAATGCATCTGGCTATTGTGGGAAAACTGCTAAACAACTAACACGTATAATAATAATATTATATTGGAGTGATATCAATAAATAATTAGATTTTAAAACAATAAACGGTTGCGCATAATTTTATCCTTCTACTGTTGATATTTTGTAATTAACTGATGCTCGTAAAATTCCGTATGCTGATTTATCAATTAATACGTTCCAATTGAGCAGTATTAAAGATAACTCATAGGTTTGTACGCGTTAGATACAATAAAAATACAGCAGTTACAGTAAAACGGTACTGTAGAATACGTTTAATTCACCAGACTAATTTCTTGGTCTTGTGAGGGTAGTGATGAGGCAATTTCCATAATGTGAAGGTTGATGACATAGAAGAGCCTTACTATGTTTCCTCAACTAAACGGGTCGGGGCGGTCTTCATCTTTACATGTATTTTGATTGTACCAAGTACGACAATTGACTATGCAGATCATTGACTATAGTGTAATCTACATGTCCCAATCTCCCAATCCAAACCAAGCTGGACCAATTTTAGTGGATGGATTTCTGCTAACCAACCCAGTTGATCATATCAGCTCAGGTATGGTCAGGAAAGACTTCAACACACCTGTTGCCAAGTACATTCTTTCCCTCATGATTAAGGAATGCTATTCTGTCTTGGTCCAAGGATCAGATTTAAAGAAACTTCTTCCTGAGGTCTTCAAGGATTTGGGGCTGTATGCAGTGACTCTAATGATGGATGTGCAACTGCAAGGTATTTCCCTGAGTGTCCAATGACACGTTCATGGACCCGAGAGGCTAGGAATACTTTCCCTTCTACCTCAAGTACTATGACAAAAAGACAGCAAAGACGTGCACTGTATTGTTACCTGTCCACAGATTGGATCATCGGTGACTTTGCTGGAAGACCATCTGAGAAAACTATGGAACATCAAGTTTTCACATCTTTGGTTGATACTTTCCTCAAAGTCTCCTGTGCTAAGCATCAAGACAAACATTTCTCCAAATATACAACGACAAATGATTCATTTCTGTGGAGTCTTCAAACCAAGAAGGGTGCTGATAAACAACTCACTTTCTTTCAAGACGCCAACCTTATAGAAAATGGGACAACGTACAAGTGCCCATGTCAGGTGGGCGGTTTCAAAGGCCACAAAGCAGCTCTCAAGAGAACTGCAAACAAAGTGGAGATGAAAACTGGAGAAGGCCATCTGAAGAGCAGGCTGCTAGTTTGTTTTGCAAGTCTGGCCTAAAAGGAGCTGTCATGAGCAACCGTGTGGAGAAGAAAACCAGAGAAAGACCATCTGATGAGCAGGCTGCTAGTTTGTTTTGCAAGTCTAGCCCAAAAGGAGCTATCATGAGCAACCGCGTGGAAAGGGAAACTGGAGAAAGGCCACCTGACAAGCAGGCTGCTGTGGTGGGTGGCACAGCATTTCTTGGCAAGCAAAAGGAAAGGACAGGAGAAAGCAAAAATGGTGAAGAATGGTTTGTGTTATGTGCCATGCTCCCTTCAAAGACTGGGTCTCGTTGCGGAGATACCAAATGAAAGATGCAGCACAGTTGGTTCACGATGGTTTTGGCTTTAAATTTGATACTATTTGCATGAATTATATGAATCACAAAATCAATGCTAACCAAACGTGGCAAAAATACGTGGCGGCTAAGCATTGTTAAGAAAAAAAACAAGAATACTCTAGAGGTAGACATGGAAATGATCCTCAATGAGAGGGCAACACCAATCCTGTAGCGTTTAGGCCGGAGCAATGTGGACCCCCCATGTCAACTTTAACTTCTACAGTTTCTTCTCAGCCACACGCTGCTGCTTCATCTTCTTCTACACCTCAGTCTTCGAATGAACCTTAATCTCGATTGAAGGTTGCAATAATTGAAATCAGATGTGGCTACAATGTCCCAACATGTAGACGTACTGCAGAAGAGCTATGGTACTATCCAGCCTTTCCAAGCGTGGGAGCGTCGCCACTTTGATCTGAATTTACGTCTCTCATCCTGAGCCCGACGATGACAACATCAAGATTTTGTGATCAGCATTATGGTAAAAGGTTTGGTGGCTCTAAACTGATCGATGATCATTACTGCGAACTTGTTAAACACAGTTTTTTGAACCAAGATTAGACTAAAACGTGATATTGCAATCGCATACACCATCGGTAAAGTAGGGTGTGTTTGTCTCTGATTATACTTGAGTATGGTAGGCCACCTACTTAACATAATGCTCTAGGTAGACAGTTCAGTGCGATTCAACTCCTTCGAGAGTGCGTTGGTGTAAGACACCTCGTTCACTAGCTGCCATAAAATTGTAATCCCAGAAGCACCAGACGAAATCCAACTCATCCAGTTCGCGTATCCTTCCAATCGTCAACGGAGACGGCTTCCCCGCCTGCCTTCGGTTGTAATTTTTGCGTTGAGTTGCCACCCATGAGCTCAATTGAGGATTGGGCGGGTACGCCCTTAGCACCATAACGTGTCCATTCCGTCGCTTAAATTCTCGCAGCTCGCCAATTCGTCTATCCCACGTCCCTTCAGAACGTGTCATCCACTGGAAGTCTATTTTGTTTAGCAAGCGGATGCGCTCGTCTGTGAGCGAGGAGGTGGCCTCCACGGACGGAAATCGCCGGTAGAGATATCGTTGACGTACGACCCATTGGCCCAATTGACAGGAAGAAGGAACGCGACAATGCCCGTTGGTTGAATAATATTGTGCAAGCTGATTGTACATTTTTTTCCAAACATTGTCGCTGTGGGATGATTTGAAAGGATGGGATGTGGCATCCCAAACAAAACCTCTCTCGTTGAGTGCTGATATCCTTGTCTATTTCCATATCCATATCCATATCCATTTCACGTCCGATTCACGCGAAGATGTTGCAGTGCAGGTTTCACAATATGTTAGAGGTCATCGTGCCTAAGACAAAAGACATGCCTTACAACACATACCTCATTCATGGAAGACTTCTCCCCCTTCAAGAATTTCCTGTAGTTCTGTCGCTGCTTATTCACCCAATTTCCGAGTGAGGGGTTGCGATGGTAGCGTTTCGGCACCAAGCAATTTCCGTTCTCCTGTCGATAGTCTTCCAACTCGAGTAATTTCAGGACGAATGCACGCCCTAATTCGTTGTCGAGCTGTTGTATATAGTCGCTACTCGTTGTACTCCTATTGCCAAGAATTTGATTGGCAGGACTAGATGCGGATAACTCCTGGGGACGCTCCTCGAGCATGCCGGCGATGCATTCGACGTCGTCTTCGTCCAAATCGTCTTCGTCAACGTAGTTGGCGTCATCTAGTTCAATAATGACCGGAGTAGAAAAAAGTGCCAGTATTGCAGGACCCAATTTGGGCGGTCCGAGCATTATTTGCCGATGGGATCCGCGGTGATGCGGCGGGATGAGCAGCAGTGCCCGACACCTAGCGAGCATAGCTGATAAAGGTAGAAGCAAGACCTTCGCCACGAGCAACATCGGGTAAGGCCTCATGTTTCACGATCTCATTTCTTACTACTTTTGCACGAGGATGATCCCATCGGTACCAAGTCGTCGTGGCCGACGGGACGAGGACGAGATATCCTTTCACGTGGATGGAGTGCGATGATGATGTGTGCATGCGCGCTTCAGATCCTGACGCGCTGGAAGTCACGGGAATCTGCTCTTACGCATGTGCAAGCGCGGGAATCGTACACCAGAGATCCCTTCCGGCCGCCGCGCGCCCCGCCATCGCACTTGGACCATACAACAGAAACATCAATATTTTCTCACACCAAAGGTACCACGATGGCTCACCGAACAATTGAACGCCGGCTAACGTATTGCTGTCTATCAGCACTGTGTCTTAAGATTACCTCCGCATTCGTCGCCCCGGCGCCCTACTTCGAAGTACCATCAAGAACGTCGCGTTTCGCCACCACCCATGAGGCGGCTTCCGTCGCCGATGAAAATAACAACCCCACCTTCGCCCAGGCGGACGACTTCGCAGACTACGTCAACGAGTACGTCGCCCCGTTGAACGAGATCGAGAGACGTCGAAACCTCGCCATCATTTCTCATCCCGATTCCGGTGAGCAATGATCCTTCTCGCACACTTAGAATGATTGTTTTACGATGGAATATTCACGACCCATTTTCCTCCAGGTAAAACCACGATGACGGAAAAACTCCTGCTCTATGGCGGCGCATTGCAGCAGGCGGGGGCGGTGCGTATGAAGGGCGAGCAGAGAGCCACGCAATCCGACTTTATGGAGATGGAGAAGGCTAGGGGCATTAGCATCAGGTGACTGACTTAAATTACGATGCACCGACATGACATTGTGTAGCTTTCCAGCTCACCAGTCAGCTCTTGTCGACAAAAATTCGTTGTTTTAACCGCATAGTGCAACCGTAATGACCTTCGATTACAATCATCTCCGCATAAATATCCTTGACACTCCTGGCCATCAAGATTTCAGCGAGGATACCTACCGGTAAGGTGTTCGATCTTTCCCTCATTTTTTTCAGTAACTTTCACTCATCTTCCACATTCTCTTTTGAATAAAACCGCAGAGCTCTAGCGGCCGCAGACAATGCAGTAATGCTCCTCGACGCCGCGAAGGGTCTCGAACCACAAACGCGCAAATTATTCGAGGTGTGTCGAATGCGTTCATTGCCATTATGTGAGTAGATATATATAACTTTGCAATTTCCACAACGCGAATTCATATTCCAAGTTTATGCGTGCTGATGCCTCCTGCCTCCATCCGTCTGTGGCAGTCACTTTCGTCAACAAAATGGATCGTCCGGCGATGTCTCCCTACGAGATCATGGATCAGATCGAACAAGAATTTGGGCTGGCGACGTATCCTATTTTATGGCCGATCGGCGACGGAGATCGATTCAAGGGCGTACTCGATAGAATGAACAATGTTGTCCATTTGTTCGATCGTGGAGACAGAAAGGGTAAGGCCGAGGTGGAACAGGTGCACCTGAATGACTTAGAAACATTGAAAAAGAGGATTGATGACGATGAGCTGTATTTCAAATTGCTTGAGGACCAAGAATTATTGTCTGAGTTGATTTCTCCTCTTGATATGGACAGGGTGATAAGAGGAGAACAGAGTCCTTTGTTCTTTGGCAGCGCGATGACGAACTTTGGGGTACAATTATTCCTGGATAAGTTTTGCGATATGGGCACGAAGCCCAGTGGACGGATGGCAAAACGCAACGTGGAAGTGATGGGTAAGAGGTCAAAACAAAATGAAGCAAATGCCAGCGACGACGACGACGAGGCAGATGAAATGATCTCTCCCAATCACAGTGAGTTCTCCGGTTTCGTATTCAAGACGCAAGCCAATCTCGATCCGAAACACAGAGATCGGTTGGCCTATATTCGCATCGTGTCGGGTGCTTTCCAAAAGGGAATGAAGGTGAGAATTATGATTAATCTATTCATATGAAGATCTACAGTCCCCTCCTCCCCTTCTTATTCTGCTGGGTTCTTGTTCTTTGAAGGTGGGGCATTCACGTTCGAAGCCTGGCAAAAAATACAACCTTGCACAGGCGCAGACATTATTTGGATCCGATCGCGAATCTGTCGAGGTTGCCTATCCAGGAGACGTCATAGGCATCAATAATCCTGGCAACTTTGCTATTGGGTATGTCCTTTGTTTGTGTCCTTTATCATCACATCATTTTATGAGCTGATCCACTGGCCGCATGGCTTGTGCTTTACCATGAAACTCAATCCGTCGACGTTGATATGTTTCAGGGATACTCTGTTTTCGGGCAACGAGAAGATAGCTTTCCCCGGCATTCCATCATTCTCGCCCGAGATATTCGCCTACATACGTAACCGTGACATGGACAAGTACAAATCGTACCAGAAAGGCATCGATCAGTTATTGGCAGAGGGGGCTGTGCAAGCCCTTCGGCAACGCAATGATGATGGCGGAGGACCATTAATTCTCGCTGCCGTTGGTCAGCTGCAGTTCGAGGTTGTCCAAGCCCGACTGAAAACTGAATACGGCGTCGATAGCGAATTAGAGCCCATTGGGTACAATCTTGCCCGATGGGCCGATGGAGGATGGGATGCTGTTGATAAGGCAGATGCCGATGGAAAGTTATTCGGTATCATGATCGTGCAAGATAGATGGCGAAGACCGGTTCTTTTGTTTAGGAATGATTGGAAGGCAGCCAGCGTTGCGGAAGATGAGAAATATCTGATGCTAAAGCCTTGGTCGAAGCCACCCATGTTTGAATAGCGATAAACTTACTTAGAGACGTAGTGGTCGCCTCTAATCATATGAAACATCTCGTGATCGGCAATCAACTCTAAATAACGGACTTATTGTCATACCGCTTCCTTTAGAGAGCTCATTCCTACGATACCTTCGCCCACACAATGAGACTTTCAAGTGACAAAGGAAGCCTGCTCGGAAGATTTGCATCGTTGTACTATACTCTATCTTGTTGGGAGGTCGACGAGCTGCTGGTTAATGTCTTCATTTTGGCTGTGTTTAGTACTGCGGTCTTTCGAGAGAATCGTACTTAGGATACCGGGGGGAAACCACGACTCAACTTCCATTTCCCCGAGATACTACTTACCCCACAAGTAGTGGTAAATTTCACTCAAAAGATCACCACCATGGCGCAAGCAAACGGAGAGGATGTTGACTTGTCTATAGAAACGCAGTACTTAATCGAAAAGACGCCAAAAGGACGCAATCCAATGAAGGCTTGGTCAAAGGTGGTGAGTCATGTGCCCTTGATGTGTGCCCCCAAGCAGCGGAATCAAAACATGGAAACGTAATGTTTGCTTTCATGACGTAGGAAGACGAAATGTTGAAAGGAATCGTCGAAGCTTGGGACGACGACAGAGGCCATCAAAATCTCCAGTGGCGTTCAATCGCAGAGAACATGCCAGGAAGAAGTGGCAAGCAGTGTCGCGAGAGATGGTGCTATCACCTCCGACCCAACATCAAGAAGGGGAGTTGGACGGAGGCCGAGGATCGTCTGATCGATAGACTCCAGAAGAAGATCGGGAACAAATGGTCAACAATCGCTGAGTCGCTGCCTGGGCGGACTGACAATGACGTGAAGAATCGCTGGCACACTTGCAGGAAGAAACAGGCGACCAAGAGGGCCGCTGCAACGCAGGTATCCAAGCCAAGGAAAGTGTCGGAGAAGAAATCGACGAAAGCGCCAGTGATCGATCATATCGACAAGACTCCAAAGAGGTCCGTTTCAGCGACACCACACACGAAACGAGAATTCACGATGAGCATCGACAAATTCGATCTCAACTCCGTGGCGGCTTCGACATCGACCGCAGAGAAACAAGTCCGGTTCACTCCCTTTGACCACCATAGTAGGGGGTCTTTCATGTTGAGAAGCTGGACTGAAAATTATCTATCGACGCAAATGCCCCCACTCCACCCAAATGCCAATACAATTCACGCCGAAGATATCTTCTCGCCGTCTTACTTCCCCCGATTAATGACTGCTCCTACAGCTACAGCTACACCCTACACACCGGCAATTCCTCTGTCGGTCGTTTCATCGTGTTTTTCTGGGCCCTTCATCACGAATACTCCATTCTCCAACGAAGGGTCACGCAGGTGCATATATGCCAGGAATAGTATGTCCTCTAAAAGTGAAGGCAACAAAACGAAATCTATTCGCATGACTCCAATTGGGGTGACACATACGGGCGTGACGTCTATGGGGTATACTTCTACGGGGATCTCACTTCCGGGGATGGAGATGACGCCAATGGGCATGACTCCTCTTCCATACAAGAAGATCGATGCCAATCATGAGTCTATGGCAGAATCAGGGAGCTCTTCCATGCATGCTGTGTAGAGAAGGCTACCTTAGTCCGAACAAATCGTTCTTGTGTTTTCGTGTTGCCTGGTTTCTTTTCAACTGTCTGCATATGTGGGGCGTGCCTCCGTCTGTATTATAATACTTTAGGGTGAAACGTAGTCAATATATATGTGCAAGTTCTTTTCTCACTAAACAGCAACCTCTTTTCCGACGTAAACTACACGCTGCGCCAATTTTTACTGTACAAACTATTGGTTCGTGAGCGTTCTGTGTCCCCGTCGGCTCGTGCCAGTGACAATGTCCACAAATTTATCATATGCCTCATGCCGCCATCGGCTTAATATGCGTTCTGCGCGAGAATCATGGTTGTTTCCTTCATCATATGTCTCGAAGGTTCGGATTTCGTTGGCGATGTTTCGATCCTGGCAGAGCGGGCACGAGTTCTACACACGAAAAAAGAAGTCGTCGCAAATGATGAATGAGAGGGCATTGAATACCAACAAGCAAACGTTGCATTGTGATGAACAGAACGCACCTTCTTCAAGATCCATTCTCCTAAACAGTCGGGATGGAATACATGTCCACAGCTCAAATCAGCAACGCGATCGCCGACATCCACTTCGAGGAGGCAAATCGTGCACGTGGCGTCATACATACTACTCTCGCAATAATCCCGGGGTAATTCTACTTCCGTAGTCAGATTTTTGTTGGTGGTATCGCTCCTTGAATGAAGTTTCGTTTTGATTGAGTATCCTGATATCCAGCCTTCCGTTCGTCGCGCCAAACGAACAGCCTGTTCATATTCAGCTCGCGATTGCAGTTCTGCCTGAAGCAGCTTCTCTGTGATCCATCGATTCATCATAGGGAGACAACGTGATATCGGATATTTGATGGCATTCTGTGTCGAGAATGGATCATAAGTCATAAGAATCGCAAATGACTGATGAAAAATAATCAATAGTAACTCACATGGCCGGGCCTCGAGCAAAGTAGAATTATAAACATCAACAAAAATAAGAAAATGATGTAATACCACGAGTTTCTCGACCAATAAACTGCCATATTCTCAAACTCGATGCACTTCACTCCGTAGTATTCGTCATACTTCGATTTCCAAACGGAGCAATAACTCGCGGGAGAGGGACAATAGAAATCATCGGCTACTTGCAAAAGACTCCTAGCACAAGTACAGAGCCGGACGTCCATATAGACTGTGGGTTCTCCTGAATCGCCATTACCGCCAGCTTCGGAAAGGTTGGAAACATTAGTTGTTACCTCGTCGGTAGGATCGAACAAGTTACTAGCATATGGCGATGTTGTATTGAAGTTGAATTCATCTTTCTCGTCTTGCGTCCTGCGTTCGACGTAGCCACCGGGCAATAGAATGGCATTGTTTCCTGCTGGAGTCCGACGGCGCAGACCCCCCTCGATCGACCTTGGCCGCACAATCAGCCGGGCAGGAGCAAGCGGGCATGTCCATGATGTCGCATCCGCAACAGATTTGGCGTGACAAATGACTAACAACAACACTCTCCACATCTAAGTAATCCGGATGCCGCACGAGGCGCCAGTCAGATATCTACCATACGATGTGTTGTTAGAGAGAGGCATTACCTCTATGCTTTTTTGGAGGTCGGACTCCTTCTTTTTGGTGTAGGTAGAGTATGATGTGACATTCTTTTCTGTCCGCTGGATGGGGGCCCAATGAAATTTGGTACTGTGGGCCAGGCTGCCGAATAGTACGGAGGGTTTTTGTATGTACTAAAATAGGTCGTCACCACTTAGCGAAAATGTATTCGCCAATTGGCGCGCCCAAGGACTCGCTTCCCCACCACCAAATCAAATTCTTGCGAAAAAAGCTTCCACCATGCTGTTTTGTCGCGAACGACGTACAGCATCAACACCATAAGTAATTATACAATGATAGCGGCAATAGAGTGGATCCCCGCGGGACGGGCGAATCCCAATCCGTCCAAATACGAATACTCTCGCGCGGAAAAAGAATTCTTGTTGCGGGTCGGCGACGATGCCGCTGCGAAGGAGAAGAATGCCGGTGCCGCATCCGGTTCGGATGAAGAGTGGGAAGATGTCGTTAGCGAAGAAATCGAGGAAAATGATGAGGAGGAGGAGGTAGGAAAGGGAGGAGAACGACATCACGAGAACAACAAGATGACGGATCATTCGAGGCTACGGCTACCGAAGGTCGACCCGAGCAGTCTACCGGCCGACTTGCGCATGGACGAGTATTCGGACGACGACGACGACGACGATGACGATGGCGGGGGGAAGGATTTGGGAGATTTGCTTGGAGTTGGAAAGGTATGGTGGCAATACTCAATCATGTCTGCCTTTCGACGAAAAAAGTTATGGATGCGAGTCACTGAGGAGAAAGAGACGGGCGCGCCTCGACAATAGTGGGGTTTTCTTCTATTTCCCTCTTTCTTTTTGCTCATCAATCTACGTATTTTGCTTTTCCTTCACTACCGTGATCTTCATGTTGAAATCATCGTCACTCGATGGCATCATCACCTGCTTCATGCGAATATCATCGTATGCACTGCCAATGGCGTTGCGTGGCGATACATCGAAAAACCCATCCATCTTTCGGCAATTCCTGTTGTGTGATACCATCCACGCTAAAAAATATCATGAAAGGATGCCGAAATGATGATGGGGGCCGCGTTCCACGACAACGATGACAAAAATGATGCTGCCAGCGAGGACTATGAGAGCAGCGATAGCGAAGGCGAGGATAATCTGGACGACATCCCCGACACCCGCGAGTACATGCCCCTCGACGTTGAGGGGTTGCATTCCCTCGGCATTGGGGGTAGTGGCGGTGGCGGTGGCAGCAAGATGCATAGTAATGATGGTGGTTACACAATGGAAGACCTACAGAGCATGACGATGAACGATGTTGATGACGACGAGGATGAGGACGACGAAGACCAAGAGGATATGGACGACGTTCAATTACGCGATTCCGATGCTCTTATTGTGGTGGCGAAGACGGAAGAGGACTTCGCATCGCTTGAAGTCAATATTTTCGATACTCATTCCTCTAACTTGTACGTTCATCACGACATACCACTGCCGTCATATCCGTTATGCCTGGCGCTGGGCTGCGTGGTTCCGTCCGAGAATAATAATGGTACTGCTCGCGCGGGCAATTATGTGGCAGTAGGGTCCTTTGAGCCTGCTATTGAGATATGGAACCTTGACGTGATGAACGCCCTAGAGCCAACACTGGTCTTGGGCGGGATGGACACCCGCGGCGCCGAAGAGAATTGGATTAGAATGCATCAAGCGATGAAGCCATCCAGCACGACTATTAGTGACAAGAAGATGCAGAAGAAGACAAAGAAGACGAAGAATGGAGGTGGTAGAGGAGGAAGAGGTACAGTGGGATTGCGCGAGGGAAGTCACACAGATGCCGTGATGGGATTGAGCTGGAATACCGTTCATTGGCAGGTTCTGGCAAGCGCTTCCGCTGACGGCACAGTGAAACTCTGGGATGTGACACAGACTCACGGAGACTATATCCGTCCTTCGGCGACGTTGGCCCATCACACCGACAAGGTCCAATCGCTAGCATGGCACCCTACGGAGGGCACGTTGCTCGCGACGGGAGGGTACGATCGTAGGGTGTGCCTAGTGGATGCAAGGTCTGCCGCGGCCGTTTCCACGGCCAATAATGCAAATCAGAGTGTCAAGACGGCCAAGCTGTTGGCGGACTGTGAAGCGTTAGCCTGGGATCCACACAATCAGCAGTATTTGACTGCCGCAAGCGAGGATGGGACGGTGCAGTGCTGGGACGTGCGCAAGTTCGGCTCGAACCCTGTGTGGAGCTTCGTGGCGCATGAATATGGCGGTGTCAGCGATATTTCTTACAACACGTGAGTCAGATAACAGCTTTTTCCTGTCTTTCGTCTTTTTCTTTTTGTCAAAACAAGCTTATCTCCTCATTATTTCATTGTCCATGGTGTGTATCTTCAATGCATCTTGGAAACAGGCAAATACCAGGAATGTTCGTGACTTGCTCTATCGACAAAACGGTAGCACTCTGGGACACCCAGAGCAACACATCCCCAACACCGCAACCCTGTGGATCCAAAGATATGAGTGTTGGAAAATTATACTCTGTATCCTGTTATCCTTCCTCGCCATGGCTGTTGGCATGTGGAGGAAGTGGAAACGAAGTTGCTATTTGGGACATGGAGGGAGAAGATGCCATTCGAAATCGCTTCGCTGGGCGCGTCCAGAGCAAATCTCCTGCTGCCACAAATTCGAATGATGAAGAGGAAGAACGAGATTTTGAAGCAATCATAGCAGCGGGGGACAACGATGCGGCGACACTGAAGGCACTTGAGGGAATGAACAAATCGAAGAAAAAGAAGGGAAAGAAAAAGAGCAAAGCCCACAAAAGGAAATGATTGATCTTGATTATTGTAGCAATTTGATTGCGCGTTGGCGATCCTTAGTGGAGATTTGATACTCAATCTACACAGCATATAAGTTGTCGTGCGATTAGTGACGCTAGAACATCTATGCTTGACGAGCGACTCTGCTGCGAGGATAATATGATAGCTGTAGATGTGCAAGGCTTCCCAGGAAAGACTTTGAAGTCATTTTTTGACGTTGTCCATTTTCCATTTGATGTGAGGTCGATTCGCGAATACAGCCGTCTAGCCTTTCCACCACCTTATCAATAGTGGGCCGCTGCCTCATATCATCACACCAGCAATCATTGATCAAACTTTCTAAATCGCTTGGCCAATAATAGTCGTATCCCAACAAACATGGACGACTCCCACATCTCAAAACTTCGTCCTCGTGTTTATCCATGGTATAACCCATAAATGGTTGTATCAATGTCGACAATTCATATATCAATACTCCAAAACTGTAGACGTCGGCCTTGTAATTATATGGTTCCGAAAATGCTACCTCGGGAGACATGTACCTTCTAGAGCTGCTTGCGTTGAAAGAGAACAAATATAGAGTGAGCACGCTATCTCATCACCTTGAAGGTGGCACACTCAGCCAGATAGAGAAAGATAATTGAACTTACCCAGTGCACCCAGTTAGTTTGTAAACGGCATCACCATGATGATGGCCGCCGAGACAGGTTGCGGAAACGACCTTGGATTCCTCCTTTAATTCCACCACTAACCCGAAGTCAAACAGTTTGGGTACATCTTCTTGGCGATCATCACAAAATCCGAAGCCAATGTTGTCGGGTTTGATATCGCGAAGGATAATATGATGATCATGTAAGTATTTCAAGGCAGAGGCGATATTCTTAAGGATCACCAACCTCTTGGCGAGTGCACTCTTCATGGAATCGGACAAGCCCTCGCTCCTGGATATGTATTGGGATTGTTTATGTTGCATCCAATGAGGAAGATTGTTTAACCAGCGGTTATTCTGAAAGGCTTGATGCATAACGTGATTATTAGTAGTACAGCAATGATTATCATGGTGCTTCATTGGATCAGTCCCAGTTATGAGTTTCACCTCGGGGATAAAGGTGTGCTTGATTCGATGGTCAAGCGTTTCGTGGAGATGTTCAAGGACGAGGAAGTATCCGTAGTTGTGGCGAAGATTGTCGTTGAGCCCTTGATTGCAGTCCGTGCTGTCACATGACGTGGTATTGCCACACCCACACCCTTGGCTTTCATGACGAAAGTGTCCCTTGTTCTTGTCAGTACCGTTTGTATCCAAGCAATTGTAAATCTCGCGTAAACTACCAGCGCTGACATAGTGCAGCCTGATGATGTTATCATGAGACAATAGCGAGAGAAAACGAGCTTCGATCACCAAGTCAGCTGCTCCCCGACAGAACTTCTTGGTCTTAGTTTGACTTATTGATGGCATCAGATACTTGATTGCATACTCCTGTCCATAGCTTGTGGGCTTATCGCCTCGGTCACAAACTAGGCTCACATTGCTTGGAGTGCCACAGTCCAAATAGGCCAGACGAACTTCACAAAAACCGCCCCTCCCTAGCAGCTTCTCTACGCGAATTTCGTGCTCTTGAAGTGTTCTGACATGGGTGGTGGCATTGCTTTCTGCTGGTAGTGCTGGCGAAGATCCTCCTTCTCGAGGAGAGCCACGGAACCAATCATCATTCGCCGCCCTGGCAGGGAAAAACCGAGAACCCCTAACAAGCTTCTTAATCGACTCTTCGGCAAGTAATAATTCCTCGCGGGAATGGAAAGGCACCGACGGAAGGCTACACAATGCGCGATCGTTGCAGTTTGGTCGCCCCGATGACGATGCTGCGGCTGCGCCCGCTTGTTGATGCTGCTGCGCCATACGCGGCGGCGTATTCATAATGTCATCAGAGAGTTGCTGCTTCATCGTCGGAGTTAGACGGACTTTCTGGGTATCGTTAAACGAAGAGAATGTTTTGTGCGATTTTGTGACGAATTGGACCTGACACCTGACCCCTGACACTTATCTATGGTAGTTGTGGCTTGAGGGGATGGAGAACAAGAACACCAGATATCAGTGTACGCATATCGTACCATACGGTATCTACTCAACGATGTATGATGTGGTACAGTAAACACAAGTGACCGGGAGTCACGAGTGGAAATTATTGCACGCAAGAAAATCAAGAATAATGTCAGATTGGCATGGACGGATGACGTTCACAGAAATCCAGGGGAATTGGTAAAGTATCTCAATACGGACAGCCACCATCATCACACTCATAAGAAGGCTGTGTTATCAGGTGTTGAGTTGCGTCTTGCGCTTCTCACAACACGCACGCCGGAAAATGAGAATCTGAGTCTCTCAGATCTCTATTGTAACTCTCATTTAGCTCTACGAATTGCCGGACAGCTAAAAGAGGGCCAAAAGATGCGAACGCTTGGTGCTGTCTTAGATGACGAAACAATGAACGGCCCAGCTCGACTGGACCGTAAATCTCGTGCGGTGGATCGCAGAGATTCATTTTTTGTCGTTAAATATGCCACATTGGGTAAAAACAAACCCATATATCACGTGATCAAGCACCTCCGCAATTTATATAAACTGAAATGGCTCCGCCCTCGGGTAGTCTTCAGTCGACATATGAATTTACAGGAGAAATTGCTAGGGGATCTACGTCGGAAACTTCTCTTTG